>VDFB02023372.1:0-11863 GCA_007258455.2 Sequoia sempervirens
TTAATCCACATTCGGCATCCTGTGCCAAAAGGTAAGCTTAAAATTTACCACACACCACACTTTCAATTAAGGAGATAGAGGTACATCCATAACATGAAATTTATATACATAACATGTATTCCATGAATTATCCACAAATGCCCAAATAAATTTCATATAGCATTATCAATGTACATACACCAATAAGGGTGTTACAAATCATCTATTTCAATGATACAATAAACAAGAATACATAACCTTCGATGCCTAACTCGCACAGGGTATGAATGCATAATTTACCTATAGTGCATCACCTGCATAATATGGAATATGTCTTGTACACAATGTGCAGTACTCATTCAAGTTTTTATACAATGAATATAAAAAATGCATCTCCCTCATAAGTGCATTACTTGCACACAAGGTGAAATATGCATAAATTATAGTAGTGCAGTTATAATGATCATTACTCAATCCACTACATGAAATGAGTATGAAAAGTATATCCCACACACAAATACACAATGAAATAATTACTCAAGTGTTTTATCCACACAAAGGAATCAAGAACTTACTCTAGTGCATCACTCACACAAAAAAAACAATAATATGAAATATGCATTCACTCACATAAGTATAGAGAACATTTCTCATTCAAGCTTAAATAGTGAGTAATTAAAGCAGCAATTTTCTATGATATGCATACAATCATTTGTGTAGTTGTGTCATTCACACAGAGCATGAGAAGTGTATTATTGTACAAGTACTTTCATGAAGAACAATCAAGCATACATGATTCAATCACATCATTCACTTCTTACCCTATCTGATAGATAGATCAAATTATTTATTAAATCAATTTCTATCATGAATTACCAATGAAGATTCTCAAGACATTAGAACCTTGCATTTTTTAAGGATCTCGTGGATTCAATCAGATCCAATTCCTGAAGGAATAAGATATTGTTAATAATCTTGTCCCCCTCTTAGTACTGCTTCAAAAATTCTTTCCTTAAGCAACCCTCATAGGTTTCTTACTTTCATGAAGGTTCAACCAATATTTATTTATTATTTTCCATTTCATTTACTTCACAAGTGATTTTCCTTCTTCCTTTCATTAGAAATTTCTTCTTTTCTCCTTCCCTTGTGTCTTATCAACTCATTCATCCTTTACGTCATCAAAGAGCTCTCTTCACATATCTTTATCTTATTAATCCATTTTTTTTTTATCACCACATCAACATTTAGGGATTGCCGTCCTATACTATCCATCTTGGCTTATTTTAAATAGTCATCATCAGTCTTACTAGAAATTCATAGGGAAACACAACTAAGGCGAAGAGATCTCACACCTCTAAATTTCTGAATGATCAAATACATCTGAACTTCTAATCGGTTCCAACTAACCATCAAAGAATCACCCATACTAGGGTTCACTATACAATACAATAGGTTCATATACTTCAATGCAACCATAAGCATAGAAGACTCGAGGCCAGAGTGTTGAACCTGAGTGCTTTGATACCAAATGAAACGATTGGAAAATAAATCTCACTTACCAATTGCAATCCTTAATTTACAAATTAATTTGAGAAAATAAAATTATTACAAAAGGGTGTGAGATAAAAGAATAATTAAATTACTTTCATTACTATATTTAAATGGGATAACAAACAAGGTTAAACCATTACTAGTTATAGCCATATAGGCTTACACCAGATTTATAATATCAACAATGCATGTAAATTCATATATTGTAAAGCAATTAAGGAAATAGAAAAATCATATATGCAACCATAACAGAACCATAGCACAAATATTTTCATGAGTGGAAAACCATCTTAGGGATGAAAAACCACTCGTAAAAGTGCCTCACTAGCTTAATGAAATGCCTCACTAGCAAAGCCATACTCGCTACAATGTTGCAATAGTTACAAGATGTCTCACGGCCGATGATCATGCTATCTCATTATCATGATCATTCATTACATATCACAAAGAACATATTGTAGTTCTTTTACAAGTTACATAAATCTACAAGTAACCATTTCAAGTTTCCCCAATGCACCATCCTTGCATAGGAAAATAAGATAGTACCAACACTATCATGAATCACTCCCAAGTAATTTCAAATAAGACAATCCTACTTCCAATGATCTTCCAAATATTACACAAGTACGCTTACAAACATGCCCAATTACATAAAGCTTCAAGAAAGTAGTCTTAGTCCTGTTAAACAAAATGTACACATGTTGATGCAATTATAACATGAATGTTTACTTCTAATTTCAACAAGAGATTAATACCTTCAAGGATTTAAGAAGATATAATTTACACCTAGTTTAACATTTCAATACGAACTTATTTTTAATCTCTCCAATAGACATCAATGGTTAAAAAAATTATGAGCAAATGTGTTCTTCCATATTTTCATTCAAGGTATCCACTATTTCATTACTAAAAACTTTCACTAATCTGTATATATATATATATAGTGAAGGGAATTTTCCTATAAATATTCGTATATGCATATACTTGAACAATTGCACAAAATAAAATAATTCAACACTAAATTATATCCTCTTATAACAGTAATGTATATGTATATTCCCAAGTCAAAATAATCTATATTCCTTTAGAATTTAACACATGCTCATACAACCATTGTATATTTATATTTTAATATATATTTATATATACATAATTATATGTATTCATATTGCATAAATAGAACATAAGATCATCCCAAATAAAAGAAAACCTAGAAGCTTATGTATATAATATCAAAACTATCCACAAAAAACACCAAATTTTCACTTATATATAAAGTTTCCTTATTTCCTTTTGTGACATGTCTACTATGTGATATGCCATCAAAAGGTTTATTTGTGCATTAAAGATGGAAACCTAAGGCTAATAAATTGTTGACTTTTGGAATAGTTCGACGTCATTAACAATTTTCATTCTATGCAGTATAAATGATGCTTGCACAAGAGATTTAATCCACCTTCGGATGCCATTGCAATATAACATATAAATATGTGGTAAGAGTTAATGTGCAAGGAAAATCAAGGCACCGATTAATGCTAAGATCAATGCTTTGAAGAAAGAGGAAACGATTATAATTACAAGCCCAATCTTTAAAGAGGTTGCTTCGGGATTCTTTTGATTTCGTTATCACCTTTTACATAATGAGTTAACTTACTGAAAACAAACACCTATCCCTCATTCCCATGGCAACTTCATAGCTATAGATTATAAGCCCATTAAAAGAAGGAAATTATAACGAACTTTTATTTAAAATGTCTAGTAAATTCCACTTATTTAAATATAGTTCAATGTTGGCTCACCTACAGGTTATAGGTTATAGTCTTCAAACTCAAAACCCCCCCTCTCCACAACCTTCTTTGGGCCTTCCAATTGGATTTGGTGCCCTAGCTTGTAACAAGCTAGAGCAATGATATGTGTTTGAGAAGAGCCTATACTGAACAACTGGAACTTTGTTGCTGAGAATGCGAATGAATATTGAACTAGGTTTTCAGCTTGAATTTTTACGCGTTTTACCGATTTACACCTAGAAAATTACATGATAACACATGCATACTGATGACTTCATTATCTCGGTTTAAAACTCAAAATGTTTAACCTTACAATGATTTTATTGCCAAATCTTAACACACGATATGCCTGATAATTCAGCGACTTCAGTGTCATGGATTTCATGGTAATACGGTGAATTCAATGATACAACTTAAGCTAAAGAGCACACCATAAACTTAAACTTCAGTTTCATGGCTAAACCATTGAATACAAGATAGTACAGTAACCACATAACTAATGGTTGTTAATCTGGTAAAGAATTTACATACATAATGTTTGCATACAAAATATATATATATATATATAATCGCGTTCAGTATAAGGGACAAAGTTGATTGTATTTCACACAAATCAAAAGTTTCTTTAAAGGTAGATGAGGGGAAAGGGGATAAACGCCCCCAGTGGGAAGAGGCACTGCCCTAGCTGTAATTTCCCCTCTCCTTCATCTTCACCCTCCTTCCTTTTTCCTTGTATATCTCATTTTATTTCTACTAATTGATAATCTATTGAAATCTAAAACTACTATTTGCTAGCCCTTTTTCCGTTATTTCCAAAGCAATTCAAAATAAAAAATAAAAAATTTGTGTGTCTCTATTATCAATTTTCCCTTCTTTTAAACATTTTTCCTCACATTCCCAATAACTGAATCTTGAAAATAAAACCATATTTCTTTTTCATACAAAATACTTACCTTTGATAATAATAAAGAATTCTATTTTAATTGCTACTAAGTAATTTACCCAGAGTAAATAGTGAGAAAAAGAAAGAAACCGTTTTTAATTTGCAAAAGAAATATTTATCCTTAATAAGTAAATAAGGAAATATTATTCACTTGCAAATATTTACTCCAAATAAATGATAAAGAAAATTCATTCAGTTGGAAAATAAAAATAATTATTCTAAATTACCCAAGTATTATCATTTATTTGGAATAAATAAAATCTTTATTAAATTTTAATGAAACCCTTCTTTATTTTATTGTACTTTTATTTCAATAGCAATTAATTTAATCAAACATTGTAAAATATAAAGCATAAAAATAGGGGTCGTGACATTCTAAGGGCCATGTTTAGCTTAAGTGACTTATACATTTGAGTTCTACTATACTATTGATTCAAAAAATCTTGGTTATTATCATCATCTTAGCTCTAAAACCCAATGGAAGAGTTGCAAACCTTGATGGGGGCTTGGTTCATATAGTATAGGTGATGGAGGAGTAACAAATAGTATTTACCTAGGGACAAAGCATGCTAGCACACCTGTACTATGATCTTGGTCACTTCATTTATTAGGAGGCCAACAACATTATAATTTGTACTCTTCTTCAGGTGTGGGATTTTGAGCATCACACATGTATGCGACCAAATGGATACCCCATGGAAGCTCCTTATAGCTACCCGTGATTCTTTTACTACACTCTCAAGAAACCTTGGTAGTGTGGAGACCTATTACAATGGAGAGTCAACTTCGATCATCTAGAGGATGATGACATAGTATGGAGATCATATAGACTCTTCATCAATCGTCAGGTCTGGCACATTAGCTAGCTAGGATGCAACAAGTCAAATTATTGGTTGGGTGATATGACTACATCATCATGTTGTTTTATTATGATTGTGTGACATGAGATAGTTTTGTTAGCTTCACACAACACCTAGAATACAACCCACATACCTGAGATCTACACATAGTGGCACTAGGCCACAATAAATTCACTATCCCACCCTCATAGACATCACCTACATCGACCCAAAGGATGAGGAGTGAGATGTACTCCCAACACCTAATGAGGATGATGTTGGCATGATAGTTGCATATGATATGTGGTGGAGGATTGTGTGACCTAATCGTGTCTTCCCTGTTAGTCATCCCATAAGCAATCCCAAGCCTTGGCCACATCACCAATGAGACCACATGGTGAGGGAGTACAAGGATATAATTGGAGATTCTAGATATGATGATGATGTGGTAGAGGAGGAGGAGGATCAATATCTAGTGGGAGGAGACCCCTAGGAGTGAGTAGGGGCCATAGATGCCCCAAAGGAGAGACCTACATCTCATGAGCACATTCTAAGACTCTAGAGGGGATACAAACCTATGAGCATGGAGGGAGCAACCACACAAATCCCCCCATGCCACCAACATATTAGGGAATCCCAATGTGGCTACCAAAGTATCCTATTGAGATTCTAATTGGTGAGTTGGTGATCCAAGTGATGTGATGTGATTGATTTTTTTGATGTTATTAACTTACTTATGTTTATTATATCCCATTTTGATTTATCTCATATTTTCTTTGTTACAATTGGGATGTGATATTTTATTGAATTATTAAGTAGAGTTACCAGTAACATGGTTCCACCTATTCCCCCACACTAGTTGAAACGATCCAAGCATAGGCCATGACTAAGTTCAGGGTTCCATGTTGACTTATTTGAGCCCCTATCATGATGGAGGACATTGTACGAGGATGTGATGAGAGCTTATGATGAGGTTAGAGTTGAGAATGAGGAGATTAGAGCTAAACACAAGGAGCTAATAGATGCACATGAGGAGCTTAGAGCCACTTAGGTTCCTATTGAGGGTGACACGCATGCCTCTCTACAAGAGGAACTTAGCAAGGTGTGAGCAGAGAGAGATCAAATCAAGAAGGAGCACGTTGCACACATATGTGAGGCTACAACAATAGGCCAACTATAAGCTCTATGAGAGAAAATTAGCTCTAGGATATATTCTTGATCTACCATCTCACGACAAGCACCACCACCAAGCCCTGAGTCTAGTATTCATAGGCCTACTTAAATGTATTTTATTATGACACCACATTTTTCTACCATGGTGACTATGAGGTATATGAACTTTATGAGCATGTTTTTATTTCTAAGTTATATGTTCTTATATTTTGTTAAATTAGATGTCAATGTGATCTATGAAGCAATCTTGATGAGATTATTTAATAAATTCTTCCATGATCTACTTGCTATGTGATGAATGTGATCTAATTAAACACTTATGTCTACTTACATGCTACATTTTTTATTAAGTGAAAGCATGTTAAACTAGATTCCCTTATGATCTATTTTTTTAAAATTAAATACATAAAGTGATCTAATTTAAGAAAACACACACATGATTTAATAACATGCATAAAGAAGTAATAATCCAAATAAATGAAAAATTACTCATAACAATTGAAGACACAATTTTTTGTCAATAATGAAGCAATGTGAGATAAAATAGAAACTATATACTTAATCTAAAAAACATGATTTAACATATATAATATTCAAAAAGATTGATAACTATAATATCTACATAAATGCACAATATTTATAGGTTCTTTGAGAAGTGCACCATCCATTTCATTAAGCTTAAACAATCCAAACCCATAGTCTTCATCAATGAGATAGAGTCCTAACCAATTTGAGCTAAACTTCCTTTTTTCATCTAGAGTAGCATTTACAATATGTTGATTTTCATACAAAACCAACTCTCCCTTATTGAATGAATGAGGAATGATGTTATGATTATACTTACGTTGCATGCTTTTGGAATAAGCTTGAAGATGTTTGAGAGAATTTATGTGTTGTTCATTAAGCATTTCGTGCCGATGCAATCATTGTTCTCTATAAGTGTTATCGCCAATAAGGCTACTAACAGAGATTTTCAAAGAAGTAATTTATAGCTCTAAGTTCATTATTGCATTTTAACCATAAACAAGTTTTTATGGTGTATTTCTTATAGAAATATGAATACTTTTTTGGTAAGCCCATAACGCATAAGAGAGTCGAGTATGCCAATCCTTGTAATGTTTACTAATTGTTTTATGTAAGATTTGTTTGATTGTTTTTTCCATTGCCTTTACTTGACCATTAGATTATATGTAATAAGGTTTAGAGAAACATTGTTCAATGTGAAATCTTTCCAAAAAACTTCACTTATTCTTAAATGGTGTCCCATTATCTGTAACTAAGACTGAAGGAAGGCCAAATCATGTGATGATATTTTATAAGATAAAGCAATCTATTACACCAGTAGTCATGGAATGAAGAGGTACTACTTCTACCCATTTCTTAAAATAATCTATAGCAGTGATTATAAATGTGTGCCCTAAAGAGGAAGGAGGAGAATTTTTTCCAATAAGATCCAAGACCCACACTGAAAATGGCCAAATAGCAACTTGGGAACGAAGTTCAAAAGCAGGAGTGTAAATTAAATTATTATGTTGTTGAAACTTAGGACTTTTATTAACATGATAAAAATAGTATTGTTCCAAATTTCACCAATAATATCCTATATAGATTAATCTTTGAACCAATGATCTTCCTTTGAAATGCCCCCCACAAGCACCCATATGAGCTTCCTCAAGGGCCATAAGGATTTTGGA
Source organism: Sequoia sempervirens (assembly GCA_007258455.2). Classification (NCBI taxonomy): domain Eukaryota; kingdom Viridiplantae; phylum Streptophyta; class Pinopsida; order Cupressales; family Cupressaceae; genus Sequoia; species Sequoia sempervirens. Next base: position 7,967 of record VDFB02023372.1, read on the forward strand.
TTGTTTAAGGAAACTAAGGAGAAGTCCATTGAATGATTTCCTATACAACACTTTAGATAGGATTAAGTAATGATTTGAAAGCTTCTAAATATGAGTTCTAGTGTTGTTAGTGGTTGGTTCAAGAAAAACACCCTTTACATACATAAATATTGGTGTATACCATTCATTGGAAGTTTCAATGTTGGAAACCAAAGTTTCCTTTATCTTTTCATTTATCGATGGTGATGTGAGAGTGTGAATAAAAAATGTAAAATCCAAGGAAGTATCATCGAGAGATGCAATAGAAGTGGCACTTGCCATTGCATTTGTAATCAAGGGATTTCTTTTTAGGTTTTATTAGGAGTGTTAGCAATAAACAATAAGAATAAATGAAACCCAAAGATCTTACGAAACACAAAGGAAGTAAACGAAATAAAAATTATACCTGATTGCTGATACCTCCATGATTCCCTTTCGTAATACCTTCTTACTTGCTGGATAATGTAGCCCTCAGATTCGTTGTGCGAGCAAAATCTGAAAATTGTCTAAGTCCTACAACAAGCCTTGAAGGATTTGATATGTCTAAATGCCTATGCCTATTGCCAATGTCTATGCCTAAAACAAATGCCAAAATTGATCAAATGACTATAATAAATGCTATAATAAATCTAAGAATGCAAATGTGAAGGTGTATAAAATGTCTATAATGCCTATGAAAAATGTCAGCATGTGTGTGTCTCATTGAAAAGTGAGAAGAAGATGGCATTTTATAGAAAATTCCATTTCGAATGGACGGACGAGATAAATTAATGATGAGAACCTAGAATGAGCGATCCAGATTAAACCTGAGAATCCCTAATTAGGGTTAGGGAAAAATCCTTAATTGAACGATCAGAACAAAATCAGATCGACGGTGGAGAATAAATGAGACAAATTAATTAGAAAATAAAGATTTTTGAAAAATCAAGAAGATAAGATTGCTTGATTTGCAAGATTTGAAAAATCAAAGAGATAAGATTTGGACTGAATATAAGATTTGGAAAATCAAGAATCTGCCCGATTACTTGATTTTTGGAAGATTAATTACTAATTTGAATTAAATTAATTCAAATTATGGGTTTTATGAGACAAATAAATAGTCTTTTTTCAGATTATTTATCAAAAAGGACTGACAGTTAAGATTGAGATGACATTTTAAATAATTTCATTTATTTAAAATGAGAGGAATATTAAATTGACAATTAAATAATTAAATTTAATTATTTAATTTAGAAGATAAGATTAATTAATTAAATAAATTAATCAATTTATTTAATTAAGACAGTTAGTGACATATTAAATAAATAAATGAAACTTATTTATTTAATAATCAGAAGAAATATATGACAAAGGGAATTAAATAAATTAAGAAATTTATTTAATTAAAGGAAAGACTTAGACAATTAATGACGTATTTAATAAATAAATGAAATTTATTTATTTAATAATCATGAAGAATAAATGACATGAATTAATTAAATAATTATGAATTATTTAATCAATAGTCGAATGTGGACCAAGGACATAATTAAATGTCTTAATTATGCTAGGACGAAAGTGGAAAAAACGAAGCTTGCAGGCCTAGGTCATTTTTAGGTGTCTACATTTTGCCCCTCTTTGTCATAATGTCGCTTGTCGCGTTGTGACAAAGAAAAATAAGCCAAGAATATGCCCCAGCAAAGGTACAGAGTATCATTGCCCCCTCGGGAAATTTTCAAATTTTGGGTTGGCTACAGAAAAAATTGCAAAGGGTCCCGATAAATCAATTTAATGACCAGAAAAACAACGGCGCCGTCGGTTTCGGATTCTGACACATTTAAAGCAACTAACGAGGAAGTCAAAGGTGTTCAAATGAGCCTCCAGTATTGACCTTGTTTGAAAAATTTCATTTTGACCCTATAAATAGGTTGACAAAGGGGTAAAAGTCAATTCACTTCTACTATTTACCTTCTGAATTTTGAGAGCCCAGAGCGAAAGGCGTAGCAGCGAGGATGGTTATTCCAGTGTTAGAGCACCGCAGGGAGATCGTGAGGACCTTCAGACGGCCAAAGGGCTCAGAGCCGGCGGTATGTACCCTTAACTTACTTTGTCATTTTATTGTTTTGCATGCCAAATGTAGCTTTCTAGGATAGTCAACGTCTGTGTCGCGACGCATATGCGTTCGCGTAAGCCACAACTACCTACACGTTCGACGCATTTGATGCGTCGCGATGCAAGTGCCAAGACGTAACATGTTGCACCGATGGTTTGAGCTGCATTTGACAATTTGTGCGACGCAAGTGACTTATCAAGTCGCATTTGACTGCTGGAATGCCACAATTGCAGTTTTGCGATGCATTCGCTGTTTTGAATGTCGCAATTGTCATGTCGTGCCGCATTAGTGAAGTTGTGATGCAACCACAAAATTTCGTGATGCAAGTGTGATATCGTGACGCAATTGACATCTTGCGACGCATCTGGTGTTTTGAACGACACAGTTGACTTTTTGTGACACATTTGCCTAGTTACGACGCAATTGCCTGTTGCTTGACTAGAATTTGTTGTAATGTTTTGCATGACCTTAGATGCTTTTCATGATGCTGACAGTTGTCCAAAAAGTACTGATGCTTTGTTCATCTTTTTGCAGAGGCAGCTTGCCCCTATTTATACGAGAGAGAGTAGACCAACCACCTTTCGGTTCGCCGATTAGTTGGGCCCGCGAGAGCGGCGGCGACTGATGCCACTGGGTTTATTCTATGCTGCGTTCATGCCCGCCATTCAGGCAAACCGGGGATTATCGACTGCACTGTGGGAGCGATGGCACTCTGAGACCTGTTCCTTCCACCTACCGATAGGTGAGGCCACCATTAATCTCGAGGATGTCTACCAGATTCTCTAAGTGCCGATTCGCGAGGAGCGGATCGTCTATGATCCACGGCATGGCGAGCAGACCTTCTGTGCCTACTATCGAGATCAGGGAGCAGGACTGGGGATTTAGGGCTATGAGATCCGATGGGAGTTCATGGCAGATCACTATGAGTGCTTCGATGCCTTCCTGGCGACTTTGATTGCTAGAATTTTGATTCTTGACCGCCGAGAACATGGATTTCCTATTGGTTGGGGAGACGTCCTGGTTGGCATGAGACGGGAAAGGACAGTTTACGCTTGGGGTCCCTGTTTGCTAGGGATGCTTTACCATCAGCTACACGACGTTGCTTATAGGGGAGGAGAGAGCATCTCCTATGGGATGACACTTATGATGATCTGGGCCTGGGAGCACATTGCGATATTTCGACCTCCCATTGAGAGACCGCAGTTGGCCGATGGGATGCCCTATGCCTATTACTACGCCGGTGCGCTACAGAAGACACGGATGGGTGAGATCGGTTGGTGGCGGCATCGTATTGACACGATGATATCCTTTATCTGGAGGTCGTACCGAGATTGTGGTCAGTGGGATGACGAGGATGAGCACTTGAGTCTGTGCAGGCAGTTCAGGTACCTGATTGGCCGGACAGTGCAGACGTCCCTGATTATTGAGATGTACCTACCGCAGTGTGTTTTGAGGCAGTTTAGGGAGCAGCAGGATGTACCTGCGGGGATAGCAGAGTATGCCAGGTCTTCCAGAGAGTATGGATGGGGGCCAACCATCCCAGTGGCATTTGTGACACAGTAGATTGATGGGCTAGTAGCCAAGGTATGGGGATGGAGAGGCGGGGCAGCTGATCCTGGGACGACACCGCCTTATGATTTATGGTGGCAGGAACGCAGACCAGTGCCACTGACAGATCCTGACGGGCCAGCGCCAGTAGACCGATGGTCAGTTATTCCACGGGTGCCACGAGCTAGGCGAGGTGGCAGAGGCAGAGATGGAGGCAGAGGTAGGGGCGGAGATGGAGA
>VDFB02023373.1:0-26945 GCA_007258455.2 Sequoia sempervirens
ATTCTATTCTTACATATTTTTGAAATAATATAGATAAATTATTCAAAGTTTTACGTCAAGTTTCCTAACACTGATTTTTCTAATTTTTTTGCCACTCAAGGGCCTATTTTTTCCATGATGATCTTACACATACCCTCATCTAATCAAGATTTTTGGTGACGTACAAATGTAGTGCATCCCACTCGTGACCAACTATACCAAAAAAAATTGAAATTCACAAACGACGTATAATTAGTTAAATACCACAATATACGACCTTAATTTATAATTGATGTATATTGAAGATTAAAAATTAAATAAGTACAATATACATAAAAATTATATGTAAAATGTATTCAAATTAATCTCCATGACCATCTTATAATTACCTCTCAGTTTCCTCAATCTACCTTTCCCCAACAGGTACTCCCCTTCAAATTTTTTAATGGAGTTGGGATCCCAAATATGATCTACATGAATCTTTGTTGCAAACTTAGGAAGATATTCACTAATGTACACCATGGTCTGGTATACCATATATCCCTCCACCATAGAACCCTCAGGATGTGCTCTTTGTCTAACCAAATCCTTAAAAAAATTTAAGTGCCTCTCAACCATCCACATTGACCTTGTGTGTACAGGTCCACACAATTTAATCTCCTCAACTTGGTGTATAAGGTAGTGTTATTGTGCATTGAAAATTGTTGAAGGTAAACACTTTTGCATTTCACACATTAGAAGAGGAATTTTTCTCTTCCAATAATTTATATCTTCTTTATGGATTTCTTTAGATGACAGCCATCTACAAGTGATTCAAGGTGCAAATATATTAACGAGATTTAACAAAAATATACAGTGTATTACATAACATGTAAAAAAATGGCAATTATAAGATGTACTCTGACAAATTGAATAAATAATGCTCGCTATACCTCATGTATTTTCAAAGATCATATATAACTTGCAGCTTGACATTGTTGTCAAAGTTGTCTAGGAGAGATAGAGGTAGAACATAATGCAACAATTATAAAATTATCTTTTCATTATTTTTCCAAAATTAGTAAACACAATACACTAAAAAGTATATGCATTATACAAGTATATATAATATACCAGAATAATTACCTTAATTAAGGTATGCCAATCATGCATTTTCATCCCTGACCCAAATTCACCTTTCTTTGTTATTATATTGTTTATATTCGCAACAAATCCTATGGGAAATCAAATTTTTTGTATGACTTCTTTTATAGCATTGCTTTGCTACTTTGTTAATAACCAAGGAAGGACACTTATATTAATTTGGTGCTCACTGGCTATTTAATTGAATGACATTTTTCATTGCATGATTTGGCTTCAGAATGTCGATTTACCAATTTTTGACAATTTTTCTTTGTCTAATGTCTTCCATCAATATTTTCTATAAGTAGTTTTAAAGGAAAAGGCATATTCTTTAGACTATGCATTGTATCAAACAAATGCACAATTTTTAGCTGCTCATAGTAGGGCAACCTACTAAATTGTCTAGAATAACTTTTAAGTCCCTATGGAAGCCAGCCATTAATGCCTTGACGACCTTCATGAAGCATATAAGTTAAACAAATTAACAACGACAATCATTGTCAATTATAACATGAGTAAACACAACACAATATAAAAATATAAATTCAAAACATATCATATATGATAGATAAACAATTTGATCCGATGTATAACCTTGACGATTGATTCTATTATATTCCAACTTCCATAGGTGAGGTGACATTCTTCGTGGTTTTGATGTAGTCTCCTCTTTCTCATTGAAAAGATATTTTTCAGTAGTTCGATACTTATGATTTCTATAGAGGAAGTGCCTATACTCATCAAACACCTGCTTTCCTAAACTTTTTTTGAATGGCGAGATTTCATCTTTGGACCACATTTGGACGTACAAATTTTTCCTTTGTTTTGAAGACACGCAGATGATATATAATTGGATTAAATAATGTCAATTTTTTCATTATATATAATGAATAGATTATTTTAAAAATATTAATGATATCTACTTCATCAAATTAAATATTGTTAAAGTGCAATCAAACGTTATAACATACCACAAAAATGTGTTGGCCCTGGGGCATCATGAATTGTCCATGTACAAGCATTGCATAGAATTGAAATTATCTTTGTCCTATTGGTCTAGAGATGTCATACATAGTGATGCCATTCCATAACTTTAGTAATTCATCGATAAGAGGCTCAATATATGCATTCATATCTTTAACTTGGTACTTACCTAGTTGAATCAACATAAACATTACATAATTATTATAACCATTTTACTGCAATATATATAAATTAATGTACATGACTATTGAATGAAAAAAATATAAGTCATTATGCAAAAGATAATACAAATGAGATGCTACTACACTAAAGAAAATTGATGTAAACAAATACCTAGAACAATCATTGACAACATTATGTGCTCCCTCTTTATTGGCATCCATGGAGGAATGTTATTGTTGATAACAAAAACATGCCACACTGAGTAAATAGATCACAGCTCTCCAAATTGATTGACACCGTCCACTCCTAATGAAAGCCTGAGATTACGAGGTTCTTCTTTAAAATGTTGTCATTTTTCCTCCATGTACCTAAATGTAGAACCATCTGTAGGCATTCAAAGAATGTCATCTCCACTTCTATTCCGTGAATGGTAATCCATAAATTGCACTAAGCTTTCGCACCTAAATAATCGTTGCATACGTGGAATAATGGGAATATAACGAAGAACCTTGCGAGGCACCTTTTTTGTTAGTTGATCTATTTGATATCTACTGATATGACATTCTGGGCATTCTGTTGCAAATTCCTATTGTTTATGATATATAATATGATCATTGGGACATGAATCTATTACTTGATACTTCAATCCAATATCTTTCATAATGGCACATAAATCTCGGTATGAGTGAGGTAAAATATTTGATGGTGGTAATAAAAATTCACCAATCAATCTACAACAAAAAATAATTTGTTCATATAAAGAATATTTATGGTACATATTTCATCTTTTATTTACTAGTGATGAACTAACAACAATTAAAATAGATGAAAAAAGATGACGTATATAACATAACTTAACATCCATGAGATTGTTATGTTTGATAAACCATTCATAACCTTCAAGTTCAATAGCAACAATACAGTAGAGAGAAGAGTTGTTTTGGAGCCTTCATAAAGGGGCTTGTATGCCTTCTCAAGTACAGGTAAATCATGAACATCATCAAACTCATCTTGATCATCATCATCAGCTCTGCCACTAAATGTGTCATGGATCAATGTATTTGTACCATCATCTTCAACTATGTTTTCTGGCACATGATCATCTTCTTCCATAGGATTACTAACTTCATCTTCGATATTCATAGCTCCATATTTGTCTGCTTACAAAACCACATTCTCTAGGCCGTGCTAATCCATATCATTTGCCCTAAGGTGCCCAACCTTTATAATAATGATTGACACAAATAAACCATGATCATGATCAAATGATTATATATATATATATAATGTTAAAATGATATAAACATTTACAAATTCAATCAATATAAATGCATATAATGAACAACTTACGAATGGAAGATAATCATGCCCCCTTCAACATGACCATGCTTCCTACAATGTTTCTTAGGTGTTGTGATTAAAATTCATCTCATCTTTAAGCCCTTGCAATTATTGCAAGGACAATAACATTTTTCATCACCCTTTTTTTTCAATCTAGCCCACAATCTATCAAGTGTCTCTTCATTTTGTTTTGGACTAATATTATCTGACATGATTTTTTTTTACCAAGCTTGACTACTTAGATCTTCAAAAAATATCAAACTCACACTCCAATAATTTTTATTCAAGTATTTAAACCAAGCTCCCTAAACTAATTCAATATTTTACACCAAAAAATTTGGCATCTGACCACCACGCAAAGAAGATGATGCGAAGTTAATGACCCCAAAAAACACTTTAAAATGCTAATTCTAAACCTTATTAAATTCTGATTTTAATATTATTTCCAACCGTTAAGACTCCTAAAATTAGAATATTGAACTTGATCACAAACTTCCTACAACAATGGAGGTAGCGAGCTAGTAAGAGCAAGTGACCCTTTCCTAAGGAGCAACAAGTTAGAACCATCATTGATAATGTCAATACGGATTTATCCTTTTAGTTAAAGATGCAATGTGTCAGTTCTTATGACAAGCTTATCCCTAGGGCCCTCAACATTGAGATAGCCCTAATAAAAAAATATAAGCATTGGTAAGAGCATGATTAGGGTACAAACCCTAGGCTTTAGTAGAAACATAAACAATAACTATAGCAGATTAGTGAGGTTGCAATACCAGAAAGATTGAGACATTATAAGGTAATAACAAAATCTTACACGATCTAAAGATTAGCCAGCCAATAAACAAACACACTATGTAACAGTGACATTTGTAAAATGCAATCTATGAGTACATAGCCAGACGCTTGAGTCTTGAAAGCGGAGTCAAAATGAGGCTGAGCAGTGACAAGATAATAAAGCTCAAATCTTGCATAGTAAAGTGGAGATTTTAACAGTGAGTTTCCTTACCCCCTTGCTGACCTTAAGGGTTTTTCAAATGCTTTTGGTAGTGTTAGACAAGGCAAATGCAATTAGGGAATGACTGTCCAAATGAAGTAACAGTGGTAATTATAGGTTCAATGTTTCTTCTTAGCCATTAATATTGTATAATGGAAGTAGTGGATTGCATGTTTGAGCAGTGTTTTGAGACTCACCAAAGATGGCAGAATAGTGAATAATACCTTGTGGACTGTGAAGTAGTGTCAATAAGGTTGAAGGATCTTAAGAACTACAATACCATGAAACAATGAGTCCCTTGTAGTAAGTAGGCAGTCTATAGGGCATAGTTTGATTTTATAGAAGGATGCTCATGAAAGAAATCTTCAAGTGATAGTGAGTGAGCTGTTTGAGATTGCAGCTAAGGGTGCAATACCCAGTCTTAAAGGAAGTTAGCAAAGCATTAAATGTGCAATAAAATCAAATCGTACACAACAAACAATTCACAATGTTATCTTCCATAATGCAGCGAGTTTGAAGACAAAATCATTGTATCTTCATGATGAAAGTGGTGACCTTATCAGACCACATCCAGTAACTTATGATTTTATAAGAATTATTGTGTGCTTATGGAGGCAACATTTTCTACTAGCAAAGTAGTAGGTGGTGGTTTGCCGGGAACAATGGTATACAGGCGCAGAAGGACTTACGCTTTTATATATGCATACTATGCAATCTAGCTTAAAGGCGAGCTTTCTTATAAAGAATTGAAGGTGGATTATGGAACTCAAGGTTATCATGAAAAGGATTAAAGGAAAGACTGTGATCTATTTAAAAGCCATAGTCATGAAGATATTAAAGATGTCACATGCAAAACCCTAGTAGCTAGAGTAATGAATATAATGCCAAAGAGGATAGTGTACTGGGGCAGATTTAAGAGATCTCTACATTATCTAATTACAAGGAAATACATTATTTATTTATTTATTTAATTAAAAGAAATCATTCTAAACCCTATATAGGATACATTGATACTTCAAAAGCCTCTGAAGGAATTTGAGATTATGCAAATATATGTCAAGTAACATTCATAAGGTTTAGAAAATCTTGATCACTCTCTGGGAATATCCCATTAAAGCATGGAACATTGCTTGAATGCACTACACGCCAATTGATATAACCTCATATCAACCAGAGTTATAGGCTCTTTATTGCAGCAAGAGGTAATCACTCTTCGATCAGGCTATAATTATATCCTAACCTGTCAAACTTGAGACAACCTTAATGCACCCAATGATGATTGACACCTACATTATACAACCTGAATTAACTACATTATATGAGTGCATCCATTTCTATCACAACATAGCCACATTAAACCTGGGTCATATATGAATGCAATATGTATTTGTTATAGCACAATTGTGCCACATGACCAATAGAGTTATGGATCACATAATTACAGTCACAAGAATTTGTTCCTTGGTTGTAATCTTATGGTGATTCCACACAACAAAATCTAGACATGAAATTCTCAAAACCCTTAACCTCTAAAAATGAAATCTTATGAGATGTTGCTTTTAAAATATGATTTTCAAGCTATGGAACTACAAATTTGACTTCACAACTAAATTCTACAAAAATAAAATGACTACCCTCAACCTGGCGATAACTTCTTGAATTTTTTCTAATTTTTCCTAAGAAAATTGTCCTTAGCTCTCCACAAACTATCTCAAGTAGAGAAAAACATTGTCGCAATAAATCAGGTGTGAACTCACTTTTCTTTATGTTGGCCACAATTTTTTTTTCTATTTTTCATGTTTGTCAAAAATTCAACAAAAATGATAGCCGACATTTTGATGAGCCCCAGGTTTGTCAAAATTTTGACAAACGTTGGGGATAAACTTTCAAAAATTAAAAATTACACATCAAATTTTACTCATTTTGTCAGACAGTTTCGTCAGATTTTGCAGTCAAATGTATTAGTGTGATAAATATGTCCTTGGGGTTGGAGGTGAAAAGGTAGACCTAGGGTATATAGGTCAATTTTTTAGAGCTTCAAGTTCAAATCCTCATCCTCATGGTTAAACACAATCACAACTAGGACATGCCCATGGTGGAGGGCTTAGTTCATTTGGCACTACCTCTAGTGGTGATGGTATTGGTATTAGTACTAGTAATGGTCAACATGTGCTACGACAACAAATTACACACAATAGGACAACATAATATACCACAGAAACACCAAGCGGTCAAGGAATATAGAAGAGGCAAAGAATTTTGACAGATCCAACTCCAAGTCACACTACCAGTGGATCCACCACAAAGGAGTTATTTCCAGGCACTCCCCCAATGATAATTAGTTTGTTTGTTAATTCATTAGCAACTGCAAGTACTCCTATTCCTTTGCCATTCAAGCATTCCATTTTTTCTATATCCCCAGGTTTTGATTCCATTGAAGAGTTTAAAAAGAAATTAGAATTGAATAAAAAATAAAAGAAGCAACTGATGGAGAGTGTGTCTTCTCTAACTTTAGAGCCTACAACAACCATGGTATTACCCACATTTGACACAAGTAAATAAATCATGGAGTACACTTTTCTTGATCCCACGGTTCAAAACAAACCAGCAAATCAAATGGCTCCATCTAAATTTTAGGTGAACAATTTTCAATTGGATTTTTTTGGACTCAAAAATACTGAAAAAATTAATGTATCAAAGAAAAATGAATTGGTGTACACATCATTTCTGAAGAAAGATAGAGAGAAAAAAGGTGGCAAACTCAAATTGAAAAGTTACATGCAAACCTAGCAAATGAGAAAGAAAAGAGGAAAGTAGCAGATAACAAGAGCAATGAATTAGAAAAAAGAATAAAAAAATCTTCCTCTGCATTAACAAGCAAAGAGGATAAGCAGAATGAGACTACAATGAATGAATTGAAGCAAAGGCTAGATGAGAGCAACAAGAAATATGATGAGGAAAAATCCATTTCAAAAAAATTAAGACTAAGCATTGCAAATGGAAATGCACAGTGAGAACAAAAATTGGAGAAGGAGAGAAAAAGAAATGAAAGATTGGAGGCAGAGCTACTAGAAGCAAAACATGAAATTAAGTCTTGTCAAAATAAGTTATCTTCATTTTGTAGAGAAACAATGAGGCATATGAAACAAAAGATCTGGGATGAAATAATGCAGGGGATTGATCATTTGTGTGACATGTTTGAATTGATTGATGCTATCAGACAACATCATAAGAAGCTCAACAAATATTTAATGGAGAACAAAAATGTGTTGGCATTAGAGAAATCAACAAATCAAATTCAACAAACAGTATACAAATCTAGTGACAATGTTCTCAAATCAAAAGGGATTACTAATCGACTTGCTACATGAATGACATTGTCATCTGTCATTGAAAAGTGTTTGAGAATATGTGAAACAAAGAAATATTTGTATTTGGTTGCAAACAAGATGAAGAAGGTGGATGAAAAGATAAGGAACTTCACAGAGCTTGGTTTACTAGAGGCTTTCGACACAAATGAGCGATTTGTTGGATGTAATAATTTCAGAAAGAAGGTGGAGAATGCAAGGAAGATTGATTTGGACCTGTTTCCTTAGAACCCATATGTGGTGACCTATTTGGATTCCATCAAACCATTGCTAACCTTGAATGCAAAATTAACTGAAGAATCCAAGATAGGTTCCAATTTGAATCATGAATTGTTAAAAAATATTCAAGTCAAACATCATTAGTTAGAACTAATGACAATTCCAACACCTGAAGAGTGGAAGTTGCTAGAAAAGGTGATGTAGTGATTTAATTTTTGATAATATGAGTTTCCAAGTTCCAACTCAGCTCTGTGCAGAGATGGCTTTGAGCAAGATTTTACATTTCCAATGCCTCTATATATTCCTTCATGTGATAATCAATTTAAAATCTCAAATTCAAACTTCAGTAATCTATTGATATTCAATTATCTGTATTATTTATTATATCATTTGAAGAAAAAGTCTAGTAGTGGTTTCAACTTCTAGATACACTTTAAATGATTGTTGATTTTTATTGTTGTATATGATACTAATACTATTGTTAGTATGCTACTAATACTAGGGTATGTGCAGGATCATCATGGACAAAATAGGCCCTTAAGTGGCAAAAAATTTAGAAAAATCAGTGTTAGGCAACTTGACGTAAAAATTTGAATAAGTTATCTATATTATTTCAAAAATATGTAACAATAGAATCTGTAGAAAATTGAATGTAGTTTCTAAACTACTAGTTTTATTTAAAAATAAATAAAATCTATTTGGTGAAAAGTTGTAATTTCAATGTAGTAGTACTTAAATTTTAGGGAAAAAATAAGAAGTAGGTGTCTGTCTGACCACCCTAACCATAATAAAATGATAATAATTTTTTATAAGATTTTATATATAAGTAGAGGACTCATGTCTAGATGTGATGCATATTTTTTTTTGTAATTTTTCCAAATAAATAATTAATTATGAATTTTTATTACAACTTTTTTAAAAACTATAAAACTTCGTGTAATAGACCACCTTAACTTGGTCAAAACTTCATGAATTTTTTTTATTTTTTTTAATCCTATAGTATGTGAAGCATAGAATGTGACGCATGTTTTGGATTCAAAAAATGTGATACCATTTCAAAGTTATAGATGTTTTTCAATCAGCCTATCGATCAGGACTTTAGTCGTAATTCAAATAGAAAATTAATAATAATAATTTATTAAATTCAATTTAAAGAATAATTTATATTGGTGGAAAGCTGAGAATCTCCTCTAAAAACCCTTTTTGTTTCATCAATTTTGGGTTAAAAAAAAGTTGTTAGCTACATACCCTACAAATACCCATAATATTGCCACTTTTTGGCCCATCATGATCCTGCACATACCCACTATTCACACATCAATACCCAATCTCCATGACTACTTAGTAGATCTAGTAAACATATATATGAATTCATGCTTTAATGATTTAGTCAAGGTACTTTAATTGGTTCATTAAACCAAAGCCAAAATTAAAACATACATCAATGCATATTGCATAATATTAATGACAAAGAAGATTAATGAAAGATCATTGATTAGATTTCATTAATAATTCATGTACAATGTTATAGCTGGAGAGATGATAGACTCAAAATAAGAGAGAAAACTAGGCTTAGTCACTAGTCCTTAGAGTTTTATAACCTTGTCGCAGATTTCTAAATTGTCATAACTTCCTAATTCCCTAGCTTGGTTGATGGTTCACTTTGTTGAGTTGCAAGTCTTTCTTGGTCATCTTTCTAGTTGGTGGGTTGTTGGGTCAGAGGTTTCAAAAATTTTGAAACTTCAAACTTTGGTTCTAAGGTTCCAAGTTCCAACGACCACACGACATTATTGACTTATCTTTCCTTTAAAAGGCATCGCCATTTGACACCTCATTGAATGCTATGCACAAACTAATATAAATATTAAATATCACAATTTCATGGAATACAACATAAAATATCATCAACTATAGTTTGACTTTGGAATATGATTCATGAAGTGCAATGATTCACAATTTCATTGAATACAATATAAAATATCATCAACTACAATATGAAACAATGGAAATTGATCCATGAAGTTCATTATAAATACCTAAAATCTATTAATTCTCTTCTATTTCCCAAACAGCATTAGGGTCCTCAAACTAACATTCATCATTAGATAAAGTAAAAGAGTCATCTTGAATTTGATTCCAAGTGTTCTCTTCATTTTCTTCAGAGTGTGTCTCAAATTCAACATTCATTGTGTCATTTTTTTCAATGCCATCTATCTGAGTCCTATTTCCACTGCCACTACCACCAGTACCAGTCTTTGGAATTGGAGTGTTGCACAACTGGGTCCCTCTTCTTTCACATGTGAACCTCTAGATTACAAGTACCCTTTCAAAAGGAAATTTTTTGACATTATACGTAGTTCCTTTCATCCTCAAGCAATTTTCCAAATTCTTGTCTGGTGTGTTTCTTAACTTTGATTTCAAAATCCCCAATGTATTAAAAACTCTCTCATCCTCCACTGACCCCAATATCATTGTTTGACATAAATCAACAAGTTTGAAATATTTTGATATCGAACCACGCAATATTTCACTATGACCTAAGTTTGTCCAAACCTTTTTTAATATTGATCTTGGTTCAAAGACCTTGTCCTTGCCTATGGATTTATACTGGTCCTTCATAGCTATTGAAAAATTCCTACACTATTTTATAAGCTTAGTTTCATCTAAAATTCCTTCTATTTTCTACTCATTGTATGTTACAGTTTTTGAAAAAAATTCGATCAAGATTTTTACCTACGAATGAAAATATGTTGGGTTATCTCATTTTTCCCAAAATTGAGGATACACAATACTCATGGCTTCAAGTATTTCATGTTGAGGGAATCTTTCATTAATCTCTGAGGAAAGAGATTTTTCAATTTCCTTCACATTATCACCAATAGACTTAACAATGCCTTGAAAATATTTCGTGTTAACAACTACTTCTCTGGTAGAGCACCTAGTTGTCTTACATTGGTACATTTGTATCTCATATCCACATACAAATATGCATAAGTTTTCACTTGCATTAAAAACTATAAATAATTATTAGGATCATTCAAATTAGTAATTTTTGGCCACATGAAATAATTTGGGTCATCTTGTGTTATATCTAGATCTATAGATTATCAAGGTTCAAGCATGTATGTTTACATAGATTAGCATATTCATTAATATACATAGTTATGTCTTGGGCTTTCTTCACAAGCTTTTTCATCACATCCGGCATGGGGAGAAGACTAGTTAAAGTCAAGAGCCTTGTCTCTATATCACTTAACCTATGTAAGAGGTTAGGAACTTTGTCTACTAGGTTGCAATGCTCGTACATCACTCCAATCAAGGATTGATATTATGAAAGAAAGTTTGTTGTGTTGGTCCATGCAGGGAGATCCATCTGGTATGGAAATCCTTGAGAAGCTTGTTTCTTGGTGTTATTCCCTCAGCAAAATTTTGAAATTCTGTGAAATGTTTAGGACTTTGGTAGAAGTATGCATGGATCTCATGGACTAGATTTTTGACTTTTGATACTATAGGAAGCTTTCTTACAATTTTGAATGTTAAATTCATTTTGTGGGCCATGTAGTGAATTCCAAGCATGTATGGTGCACAAGTACTTTCTAACTTTGTGCAAACACTAGTCCTTTGGCCTTGCATCACTGCAGCTCCATCAACTCCTACACACACCAACTTTTTGGAAATTGTCAATTCATCCATACCTACAATTTCATTCAAAGATTTCTTGACTAGTTCAAATATATTTTGAGATGTTGAACTATCCTTCATTTTATGAACACAAAGAAGATGAGCTTGGTGAACATGTTATTGTATAGTACACAAATGCATACAGACCCAAGTATTGTCTACCGCAATAACTTCATCTAAAGATAATGCAATGAAATTTGACTCTTTTACTTTAACCTTTAAATCATCCTTTTCCACTGCAGCAAGACAATTTTTCCATTCCCATCCAGCATTTACTGACCAATGTGAGTAGGGATAGTGAGGAACATTCAAAAAAGATAATAAACTAGAATATTCTGGGTAGTCTGTCATAGGATGCCCTCTAGACAAAATATGAAAAGCAACAGTCATCTAAATAGTTTTTAACAAATTTGTTGCTTCCATTTCTTTCCCAAATTGAGTGTCAAGTGTACCTTTACATGCACCAAGCTTCAACATTTTTTGGTGATTCATTTCATAATCCACGGCATACCTAACATGAAGAGATTCTTCCTTTGATTTCCATCGTATGACTAATTGTTCCTTTTCATCTATGACTTTTTTTTCATAAATTTTATTGATATGCTTTTTGAGAGTGTCAATCTTTAGCCACAATGTCTTGTCTCTTCCACATTTCCAAGTACAAATTGTACATCTGGCCAAATTTGCATTTTCAATATCATTTGATTTCTCCACTAGTTCAATGAATCGGTACTTTGACAACCAACCAAGTTGAAAACTCCTTATCATTTCCCACTCGCACCCCCTTTTTGGTTTATTTTTCCTTTTCTTGCTACCAACATCATCATCTCCATCCAAGTTAATTATCTCATTCTAGCTAACTAGGCCCAGGGTGTCACTTGGAACATCTTTTGAGGTATTGCTATCCTGATTTGATACATTTTGATTTAAATCAATGACAATCTCAACTTGACCTTCTGGTGGCGGTGAGGTATTGGGAATGCTACCAATATTTGGTGGAAGAGTTGATGATGTAGCTCCATCTTGACCTGATGGATCAAAAGCTTTGGCAATTCCAAAGTAACAATGTATGGTATGTCTAAGCTTTTTGTGTTCTAATGGCCTCTTGTAGTATCTTCACCACCCTGAGGAGTGGCAAGAGTCTCTTCACCACCTTGAGGAGCCTGAGGAGTGGTAGGAGCCTCTTCACCACCCTAAGGAGTGGCAAGAGTCTGAGGAGCGGCAGGAGCCTTACCACCCTGTGGAGTGGAAGGAGTCTAAGAAGTCGTAGGAGTCTCTTCACCACCCTGAGGAGTGGCAGGAGCCTTACCCTTGTTGCTTGAGTCACTCGACATATTGATCTCTGATTTGCTCGGCATATTCATTTCTCACTTCAAATAAAAAATGGGAAAAATTGTCTTCTTGTTTAAGGAAAGAGAATAATAATATAGATCCCATTCCCTACTTAATATCATCTTTAATACTAAAGCAAGAATGGAAAAGAGATAAAGAAAATTTATTATTATAACTAATAACACTATGAAGAAATGATCACTCACCTTTAAGTCTATATTTTCGGCTTTGGCTAACTTCCAAATAAATGACACTTTCAATTGTATTTATTTCTATTCAAGGAATGGATTAATAATATTCCTTTTAGTGATTTATCAAAGATTGTGTGAATGAAAATGCAATAGGAATTTATAAGTAGTGTGATAAGTGTTGTTCTTTAAATATGGTGCAGAATCACATATCAAATTCAATACCATGGAATACAATATAAAATATTTGTCTTTTCCTAAACTTAGTCACTAGTCCTTAGAGTTATATAACCTTGTCACATAGTTCAAAATTTTCATAACTTCACGATTCCCCAACTTGGTTGATGGTTCACTTTGTTGAGTTGCAAGTCTTTCTTGGTCATCTTTCTACTCAGTACTTGGTGGGTCAAAGGTTTCAAAAACTTTGAAACTTCAGAGTTTGGTTCTAACTTCTAAGGTTCACTTTGTTGAAGCAAGAAAGGAAGAGATAAAGAAAACTTATTATTATAACTAATAACACTATGAAGAAATGATGACTCACCTTTTAAGTCTTTTGTTAGCTTTTGTTGACTTCTGAATGGAGAAGTAGAACCACATAACTGAACAAAATGTGTAAGAATAAATGACGCTTTTGATTGTATTTATATCATTCCATATTTGACGAATTTTGCAAAATTTTTAAATGGTATATTAAAAATTTGGCAAATCCCACGTGCTTATACAATGATACATTGTAATTTTAAAGGAAAAATGTGACCTCAAATGTAATTATTTTTTAATATTATTGGAGGAATAGGTCCTCATGAGCAACTATTTATAAATTTTAATTGGAAAAATGGGTCTTCACAAGCAACTATTTGTAAATATTAATTGGAAAAATGGGTCTTGATACAATGTTGTTTAAATAGTATTGGCAAATATGTAGGTGTTTTATTAAATGCTTTCGGGATTCCAAGGGAAAATATTAGTTGGTACAATTGAAATGCGTAGTTTGACATGGCGAATTTGTTGCTTAAATATTCCTCATATAAAAACTCATTGGCGAATGGACATGCATTAGACCTATAGTTTGTAAAATTTAGGCGATTTGGACACCCTATTGGGTGTGAGAATTCACCAATTTTGACTTGGCTGATTCCTAGAATTGGCCAATTGGTGAAGATTCGCCACTAAATTTTTCCTTGAGACTAATCCATGAACCTCAAATATTCTCCATGCTTACTCTCCTTTAGCATTTAAATTCACCATCCCTAATTCCTAATTTGAGAATTCACTTTTCCTTTAAGTCTCAAAACATTAGGCTTTTAGTATTTACTCTACTCATTTTCCTCACCCCATTCCCCATCTCCCTTCCTCCTTTTGGGACCCATACTAGTAGGATTACTCATCCCATCATACCCAAAAGGTATAAGGTATGTGGAAAAACAAATAGATTGCTCTTTTCTCTTCTAGCATTAGGCACACCACATTAATGATCCCTAACCCATTTTCTTGAGTCATAGAATTTTGGACTTCTATACTTTACTTTACCAAAAAGTACATCTCGCACTCTATATCCCTAATCATTTTCCTTTATCTTTTCATTCATATTATTTATTGGTATCATATTTTTCCTCACCCTAATCCAACATCTTCTTCCATGTTAGTATTGTGTATCTATTTCCTTGTTCCTCACTCCTCTTTGCACCTTTTCCTTTCAAACCACTAAGATTATTTTTACAACCTTCTCTAAAACTAGGTCAACATGTAGTAAGCCTAAACCCTAGTTCCCAGATACTCAATATAACTTATAAGCCTATAGGTTATACCAATCAACTTAAACCCACCACAAGATATTCCATTAATGACGAATTCAATGCCATATGT
Source organism: Sequoia sempervirens (assembly GCA_007258455.2). Lineage (NCBI taxonomy): Eukaryota > Viridiplantae > Streptophyta > Pinopsida > Cupressales > Cupressaceae > Sequoia > Sequoia sempervirens. The sequence continues at coordinate 15,237 of VDFB02023373.1, forward strand.
TGATAGTGATATTTTCCTATGTGTCACCTGGTCACTTTGTTGGAATAATCACAACATGGAACATGTCTTACATGCACCTAAAAATCCAAAGAAAGTGGGAAAGAGTATTTTGATGTGATTGAATTTGACAACCTCCCTATCCAACCAATGATTTCCCTATGAATTCCTTCCTAAAATCAAGAGTGTCTAATCAAAAGGCCTCCAAATCCAAGAAACCTCTATCTATATCCAACCAAAATTTATCCCTTTTTGCACCCCCAAAACACAAATAGCTTTAGGGGTAACCTTAGATAGATAAGGAATCTAGCTTTGAATCTTAGATATTTTCATATAGGGATGACCCTCATTAACAATATAGATTGCTATCGATAAGATTTGTCATTTCCTTAGTCCTGTGAAATGCATTAGCCCTTGAAAAGGGCTTCTAGACCAAGCCATGGTGTCTTTATGAATTCCTTTCTAAAAATTCTAAAGGGTAGTTGGATCTATTCCTATTAAGTTGAAAAATTAAAATAGTGGGGTAATGGAGACTAATGATGAAAATCCAAAGTGCACTAGAACGTAAGTCTTGTCAAATTACCCTACAAGAATATAAAATAAGGTAGATATCATGTAGGTATTAAAAAGCAAGTTTTGGTCTAGTATTGTGTGTCTTGTACTACACCTAATAAATTAATGTATTAAAAAGAAAAGAATTAAGGATGGATGAATTAAATCAATTAATATTTATAGAAAATTTTCAAGAGAATAAAATAATTATTGGTGAGATCAAGATGGATTTTAAAAAGAATTTAATGATCATGATAGAAAATAAGGAAGAAGAAAGAATGTTAAAGCAATCCTAGGACTAAGAGGAAAGATAATGGAAAAGGTTATAAAAAGTGTGAGAAGAATCAAGAGTGTGTCAAGAGGGGTACAACTAAAGAAACCTTAGCATTGAGATCAATCATAATCCTCAATGGACATGGAATTCATGAATATTAAAGAAATAGAGTGGTTTATAACCTAATTTATAACTATAGTCTAACTAAAATGACAAGGAAGTTGGAATAATATAAGGAAAATTTGAAATTAGAGAAGTTTGAACTTATTTTTTAGGGATACTATAGATGTGGTTGCTATAGGGAAGAAGAGGAAGTATGTAAGGGAAGAAGTAAAAGGAAATTAAACTGGTGGAGAAGAGGAGATACTATTTAGCAATAGAATAAAAGAAGTCACCAAAAATTTGGAGTTTTCCAAGGAAACTTTAGAGATGATAAATGAGAGCAATTCCTAGGTTGAGAAAGAAAACAACTAAAATAAAATTAAAGTTAAATCAATTGCTAGTGATGCTTTATCAACCAACAAATTCCCCAAGCTAAAGAGATACTATGAGGAAAAGATCCTCATTAACTAAGAGTCGCCTCTCATGTTGTCAAAATCAAGAATAATTTCTAAAGAGTGTATATAAGTAGTGAATCATTAATTGGGATAGATAAAGCAAGATAAAGAAGAAATAGCATATGATATTTGTGACAAATATTAGGAAGTGAGTTCTTATATATTCAATTTCTAAGAGATCATGGTAGGCAATATAAAACATTGCTATGGAGGTTTAAAATGGATACCATGAACACCTCTTCATTTTCCATGAATTACAAACAAGGATGAAGTAGACAATAGCCTTAATGTTTGAAGTATTATATGTAACATAAATTTACTATATCATTCCTAAAATTCATTTTATCTATTTTTTTTTTCTACATGTTTTATGTATTTTTTGGTAATGGTGTCTACTTTTCTCAAGAGCTTAAAAGAGATTTTCTTCATTTGTAAGGTGCTTTGGGTGAGGATTGTAATGGCTCTAATCAATGGATTGTTCAACACTCCATTTTTAATAATAGTTGATTGATGAATCAAATTTGATGTAAAAGTCTAGGGGGTGAGACATTTGAAGGGCTCTAGCAAACAGAGTGTTCAACACTATTTTTTAGTGATAGAAAGTGGTATAAATCTGTTCTAAATTCAGGGATAAAAAGAGGTTATGTCAAGGTAGCTAGTGGTTCTATTGTAGTTTTATAATGAATTGGCAATATATATCATTCAAGAAGAATCTTCTCTTTTTTTCACTTCCATAGAGAATGAAAATAATTTTCATTAAATTTATTAATGTGATTTAGATGATTGATTTTTACTATTTTATTCATGAGCCTCTAATTCATCTGATATTGTCTCTTCATATGATCATTCAAAAGAATGATGTATATTGACAAAGTATTATTGAACCCATTACACCAACAGTCAAACATTCTAGTGTTGGCATTCAATACTTCAAATTAATCCTTAATGATGAGGGCACAGCCCAAGACTTAGAAAATAACCCACAAACAAGAGAATAATTTTATTATTCAGAAAATGGAACTTCTTACATGCAGAGGATATCAAATCCCCAAGTTCTACAACACATGCAAGTTACAGAAAGCTACAGAATAACCCTTTCGCAATATGCGAGCTTGTCCCCGAAAAGATACCCAAAAAATTAGAAACCCGCCCATCAATAGAGCTCCTCTTTAGTTTGGAGCCAAAACAACATTCAAATTTGAGTTTAGGCGGTTTGGCACCAAAAATTTACAACTTGAAGTTCAAATTTCAAAGAACATTTACAGTGTATCTTCACAAGAGAAGTCGCTAACTTCAGGGGCCATAACTTTTGATCCGGGGAATCTGATTCGAACCCGTTTGAACCGTTGGAAAGGTCGAAGTCAATAAATACGCTTAAAATTTTCTATACCAATTTTAGCTTGAAGTTTCAGGGCTGTTCCGGGAACTCTAAGTGCCTCAAATCTAACTTCGAAAGATTTTCGGTGAAATCGGGAAACTAAAACTGCAATATCTTTCCAACCCGGGGTAGAAAATAAAACTATAAGTTTAGAATTTCATTGTGAAAAGGGTATCAAAAATGTAAAAGCAATAAAAATTGAAAACTTGAAATTTAACTATTTTGGGTGATGCAAGATTGCCCTTACACCCTTGGATGCTCTTGCATCAGAGACCCAGGGTACTTTGAGAAGTGACCCCGTCACGTCTCAGATGGTTGAGGAAAACCCAACCAGTCAACCACTGCCTTAGATATCCAAGATGAATCTTCCACAGACCTTCCTCTCCATTTCACCAGATATTCTTCATGCACTTTGTTTAGGGTTACTCCTTTCCCACATGACTATCCAGATTGGCACAATCTCCTCCCTTTCTGAGAGTAGGTGTTGAAATGCCATATTTCCCCATTGTTGAGATTTGCCTCTTCTATTCCCACCTTCATGATACTTTCTATCAATCACGGGAAATGTTGAACACGAATGTTGATTCCATCAGTTAGCTCTACCTCATATGCATTCCCCTAAATCAATGCTTCTTCAACATCTTACGGGGACCAAATTTTTCATCTTCAATTTGTTATATAGGTTCCCACGGAAACCTTTCTTTCTCCTCAAGTAGTTATTACTTCATCCTGTCGGAAACTCTTATTCCTCCTTTCACGATCTTGTAGCCTTACATATTTGCATATTCATCTTATTAATGTGTTCGGAAATTTTAGCCTATAAAGTAGCCATGTTCTTGATGTGTTCTGCAAAATCTTCAGCTTCAGCATTTATTTTCTTCTCTTGGTCCATCTTCCTCAATTCTAGAGCTATTATGGGGCTACCTCCATACACAATCTGGAATGGTGATCTACCAGTGCTTCTGTTGATAGAATTGTTGTAAGAAAATTTTTCCTAGGGTAGGATCAAGTCCCATCCCTTGGGTTTATCTCCTACCAAACATCTCCGGTGATTTTGAGACTCCTATTAACAACCTACATTTGCTATCTATTTGTGGATGGTGTGCGAGAAGCGAACCCATTTCGATAGCCCGACTTCTTCCACAAGGTCCTCCAAAAGTACCCCACAAATTTGGTGTCACGATCTGAAACAATACTCTTTGGCGGACCATGTAGCCTCACCACCTCTTTGAAGAACAAGTCAGCAATGTGGACTGCATCATGGGTCTTGTAACATGGAATGAAATGTGCCATCTTCGAAAACCTATCAACCACAACAAAGACTGAATCATTCCCTCGTTGTGTCCTTGGCAAACCAAGAACAAAGTCCATACTTATATATCCTCGGTGGCCTCTGTACGGTAGGGATGATATAACCCTATATTGAGTTACTCCCTTTAGCCATTTGACGCACCACGACTTTGTACAAACTTCTTCACATCCTGTGACAAGCGGGGAGCCAATAATAATGCTCACTGATAATGGAAATGGTCTTATCTAGACCAAAATGTCCTGCCATTCCTCCACTATGCTTCTCCTTTATCAAGTTCTCTCTCATGGAACTCCTCGGGATACACAATTGACTTCCCTTAAATAACATGCCATCTTGGATTATGAAATCCAGCCACCTTGTCCTATCCACTGTAACAGGTTCCTTGCAAACTTTCCAAGCCTCTGCAAAATCAGGATCTTCTGCATATAGTGTCTTGAGTTCATTGAACCCAACCACTTCAATCTGCATCTTTGTCATCAATGTATGCCTCCTACTTAAGGCATCTGCAACCCTATTTGACTTCCCACTCCTATGTTTCAAAACAAGGGTATAACTCTGCAAAAAATCTACCCATTTTATATGCCTCCTATTTGTTTCCACGATATTTGGGGTGCTAGAAGGCGATGATCGATTATATAAGACAAATTCCCTTCAGCAACAAATAATGTCTCCATTTCTTTAATCCTTGAACTATTTGCATAAAATTCTTGATCCTTATACGAATAATTCTCTTGGCATCATTCACTTTTCAACTTGAAATAGGCAATGGGCTTACCTTCTTGGATCCCTTTGCTCAATGGCACAACCATTGGCATCACAATCCACCAAATACCTTGTTGAAATCACGGGAGCTTCGACGGGTTACTCTGTCACCTTACGCTTCAGCGGAGTTCAAAACTTTCGGCACGCTCCGATTCTCCCTTTGAATTCTTTTTCTATCCCCTCTCATTGTTTCAGTTAGGGGTGCACAAATACAATTGAAGTTTCTAATGAACTTTTTTTAAAACTAGCCAAACCATGGGAAGATCTCACCTCAGTAGCAGTTCTTGGGGTAGGCCATTCCAGAATAGCCTTCACCTTCTCTGGGTCCATCTTGAGACCTTCTGCTGAGACAACAAACCCCAGGTACACTAACTCCCTCTTCACAAAACTGTACTTCTTTAGATTAATCAATAGTTTCTCTTCTCTTAACTTCTCAAGGCTCTCGAATATGCATCAAGTATATTCAACGTCTTCAAATCAAAATATCATCTAAATACACAATAACAAAACTTCCCAGAAATTCTTTTAGTACCTCGTTCATGAGCAGCATGAATGTGCTTGGTGCATTGGTTAGCCCAAAAGGCATGGATAACCACTTGTACAAACCATCTTTGGTCTTGAAGGCAATCTTCCATTCATCTCCCTCTGGGGTGGGATATGGTGATATCCACTCTTCCGGATCAATATTTGTGAGTATTGGGCTCCCACTCAAACAATCCATCAAGTTATCCTCATCCTTGAGAATCATACTTGATTTGTTTATCTTGTTTATGGCTGGGGGAATCTGTGCATCCTCCACTCCCCATCCTTCTTTGGTGCTAGTACTACAGGTACTACACATGGACTCAAACTCTCCCATATCAAACCCTTTCTCAACAACTCTTGAACTTGTCTATTCAGCTCCTCATTTTTACGCTGGGAGTCATTCCGCAAAGGCGTCTTATTTGGAAGCCGACCGGGGAATCAAGTCAATCTGATGACTAATCTTCCTTATTGGTGGTAAACCCTTAGAACATTGTCGAGGAAACAATATCTTGAAACTCACATCCAACATCCTAGAAACTTCTTCTGGAACCTTCTCACTATCCTTCTTACTCACTCTAGGAATTAATGCATAACACACACACTTATGCTTCATACCTTCTAAAATTTTGATTCCATCTACATAACAAATTCTAGCACTACTGCATACCTTTTCTTCGGTCTCCTTCAGGGGTTTCAACTTGTGATGAACCCCATCCTTTGTCAGGGAATAAGTGTTTGCATGGCCATCATGTATAGCTCACCTATCGAACTGCCATAGCCTCCCCAACAACATGTGACATGCATCCATGGGATGACATCACCAGTACCTCATCATGGTAGCTCCAGTCTTGAACTTTACTGAGCGGCTCATTGACCAAAACTTTGTGGTCTTTTGCAACCAGACAATCAGATCACAGGATCGCGGGTGTCTTTCCCTCTTCAGCTTCAACTTTGTGACTATCTCCTCTGACACCAGATTATTGGTGCTTCCACCGTCAATAATGACATCACAACATTTTCTTTCACACTTGCACCTTGTGCGAAATAGATTCTTCCTCTATTCTGGTTCCTTTTCCTCAGTCACTAGGGCTTCTCCCCTTTTAGCATCATCTGAATGTTCAGATTGGGCCTCCTCATCTACATGCGCAACCCTTCCATGACCTTTTGGCCTTTTGTCTTCCCTTCCTTGGTGTTGTGGACATTCATAGGCTTGATGCCCTTCTTCACCACACTAGAAACACGTTCCTTTGAAACCACCTCTTCTAGAACCTTGTCCATATTTCTCTCATCCTCTACCTCTTTGATCACCACTGTTTTGATCATGAGGGCGATAGAAGTTGTCATTCCTTTGGCTTTGGTTGGTACCCACATCTTCACTTTTCTTTTCATCATCATTTCAGCTTCCTGAAGGTCTTCCACTACCCCTTTTGCTTTGACCTCCTCATCTTTTTTGCTTTCCATCAAATCTTTTGTTCAGCTTCTCTTCCACCTTTAGAGCAAACTGATACACATCCTCAATGGTGGTCATTCTGACTAGGCTTAACTCCTCCTGAATGCTTGGTTGTAACCCATTAAGATATCAGGCTACCTTCTCCTTATTGGCCTTAGTGTGACCCATTCTGATGATTATCTTGTGAAAATTTTTAGTATATTCTTTCAGAGATCTGCTTCCTTGCTTCAACCCTTGCAATTTCTTCAACAGATCTAACTCGTAGTCCATTAGTATGAACTGCTTCTTCAGTTTCTCTACCATGCAATCCCATTTGGTGATCTTTCCTTTTCCTCTTTGATTTCTTTCCAATTGGACCTCTTTCCACCAAATACTAGCATGGCCCTTCAGCTTCATTTTTGCAAACTTAACCAGATCTAGGTCCTCCATTTCCTCATACTCAAAATATTCTTCTAGCTCGTTGATCCAGTCGATCAACTCTTCTGGGTTCAGACTTCCGGAATAACTGGGGACTTTTGCTCTGGGTCTTTTTTCGATCTTCAAAATGGCCCTTATTAGCCACATTGGGTCTTGATCAATTGCTTCTTCTTCCTCTTCTACATCTGAACCTTCTTCATCTCCTTCATCCTCACTTTCCTCCCTTAGGTTTAACCCTCTTCTCAACTGCTCTTGCAACGCATCAATCTGTCTCTGGAGGGCTACTAGTGCATCTCTTCCACCAGCATTTATGCCGCCTCGACCACCTCTGGCACCACCATGCCTACCAGGCATCACTCTTGGAGGCATATTTCTTGACCTTGACCCACAACCACGGTCCTGGTGTGAACTACCTCACGATCGGCGATCTGTCCACATGCTCAAGAAAACCTGCTCTGATACCACTTGATGAGGGCGCAACCCGAGACTTAGAAAATAACCCAAAAACAAGAGAATAATTTTATTATTCAGAAAATGAAACTTCTTACATGCAGAGGATCTCCAATCCTCAAGTTCTACAACACATGCAAGTTACAGAAAGCTAAAGAATAACCCTTTCGCAATATGCGAGCTTGTCCCCGAAAAAGCTACCCAAAAAATTAGAAACCCACCCATAAATAGAGCTCCTCTTTAGTTTGGAGCCAAAACAACATTCAAATTTGAGTTTAGGTGGTTTGGCGCCAAAAATTACAACTTGAAGTTCAAATTTCAGAAGAACATTTGCAATTGTATCTTTTGGAAAGTGCGCCAACTTCTTGAGGCCATAACTTTTGATCTGAGACTCTGATTCGCGAACCGTTTGAACCGTTGGAAAGGTCTCAAAGTCAATAATGCGCTTGAAATTTGCTACACCAATTTCCGCAAGTTTTGAGGCCATTCTGGGAACTCTAAGTGCCTCAAATCTAACTCAGAAGATTTTTAGGTGCAAATCTGGGAAACTAAAACTGCAATATCTTTCAACCCATGAGTAGAAAATAAAAACTGTAAGTTAGGAATTTCATTATGATGAAAAGGGTATCCAAAAATGTAAAAACATCTAAAAACTGAGAAACTTGAAATGTAACTATTTTTGGGTGATGCAAGATTGCCCTTACACCACTGGATGCTCCTACATCACTTAATAATGATAATGATAATAAAATTTCTTTAGATGATATAAATGATGTGACTGCTTTGGAATTATAAGAATAATCATTTGATAGATCCTCCCAACTAAAAATTTTAGTCTCGTAGAAGGCTTAGAGCGAGCTATACGACATTTGTCAAGAGTCAAATCAGAAGGAAAGTTGAAAAGAAAATTATTGAAGACTACCACCGCCATGGGCATGTGTAAGCTTAAAAAATGTTCACTAAAAGTCCCCAGCTGTGGTTTACGACACTCCTTCCTCTGCCCAATCTCTGTCTATCTCAACGATTATAACATTGCCACTCTTAAATAGCAGCTGATAAACTTAGACATACAAAAGACAAGGAGTAAAGTTAACATGTGGAGAAAAAGAGAATTTCTATATTTTTATTTGCAGGTGGCAGTTGAGAGTTGATCTAGTGCCAGTTGAGGTCATATTTTGATGGCTGTATAGACAATACATATTGTGGATTCTTTTCATTTTCAATCTTACATTTATATGGGAGAGACATTATGAATGAGGATTCTATTGATATACAGAGTATATGTGAATAAATCCAACTGACAACATAATTATGTGCATAATATATGGTTCTATTTTGTAAGTATCGTACTGTCTATGCAACCAATAGACAGCAACGACCCCATTGAGGTCATATTTTGATGGCTACATAGATAATATGTATTGTGGACTCTCTCATTTTTGGCTCTTACATTTATATGAGAGATACTTATGAATGTGGAGGGTATGTGCAGGATCATGATGGGCCAAAAAGTGGCGATATTATGGGTATTTGTAGGGTATGTGGCTGACAACTTTTTTTTTACCCAAATTGATGAAATGAAAAAAAATTTAGAGGAGATTCTCGACTTTCCACTAATATAAATTATGCTTTAATTTGAATTTAATAAATAATTATTATTTGTTTTTCTATTAGAATTACGATTAAAGAGTCCACGATCAATAGGTGATTGAAAAACATCTATAACTTTCACCGCGATATCACATTTTTTGAATTTAAAACATGCGTCACATTCTATGCTTTGCATACTATAGGATTAAAAAAAAAAAATTGAATTTCATGAAATTTTGACCAAGTTAAGGTGGTCAAGCATACGAGGTTTTATATTTTTTTTTAAGTTGTAATAAAAAAATCATAATTAATTATATATTTGAAAAAACTTACAAAAATATGCATCACATCCGGGACATGAGTCCTCTACTTATATATAAAATCTTATAAAAAATATTATCATTTTATTATGGTTGGGGTGGTCATACAGACACCTACTTCTTATTTTTTCACTGAAATTTAAGTACTACTGCATTGAAATTTTAAATTTTCACCAAATAGATTTTATTTATTTTTAAATAAACCTAGTAGTTTAGATACTACATTCAATTTTCTACAAATTCTATTCTTACATATTTTTGAAATAATATAGATAACTTATTCAAGTTTTTATGTCAAGTTGCCTAACACTGATTTTTCTAATTTTTTTGCCACTTAAGGGCCTATTTATCCATGATGATCCTGCACATACCTTGGACTCTATTGATACAAGAGAGTACATGTGAATAAAAAAAGTGACAACATAACCATGTGCATAATATAAGGTCCTATTTTTTAAGTATGACTATAATCATCACTAAACAAAATATAATTCAATATTTTTACTCAAAGTAATATTATTACTAAAAGATGTAATTTATAGGTCAATTATTCAAGGGATCTTGCATATTTTCTTAACAAAAACTTTCATCTACATAAATAAAATCATGCACATAAAAAATTCATGAGAAAATATAGACAATTGATTAGTATAAAATACCATCATGCATAGAATATAATAATGAGAAACTTTAGTAAGTCAAAGAAAATAATAAAGTGAAAAATCAATCATTCATTTTAAATAAATAGTATAATGCATGAAACATATTCAAAGAAAAAATTGACATTAATTATACATAAAAAATGGTAAATAAAAAATTGTACTCATGAAAAATAATTATTTTATAGTGGAGATTTGATAGGTCATAACTAGCTACAAGTGTAGTAGCACAAGGTGCAATACCTAGATTTTGGATACTATGAGACAAAAATATCAATAGACTAACATTATTCAAAATGAATAATTAAAACATCACTTTCACCATAATCTTTTTTTCCCATGATACAAAACTGTTTATTAGTAAACATGAATCAAGTAACATATAAAGATGTTATGATATTGCTATCAGGATTCAACCGTGTAGTTTCGAGTCAAACTCATTGACCGCTGTGGAAAAATACCTCCTACTTATCATATAAAGATGTTACTAAAGATATAGTTTAGAGATGATTTGGCATGCATGTAGTATAAATATAAACAGTATTTTATATAAAAATAAGAAAATTTATATTCCATATCCATTTTAGTCTTGCTATATTATTGTTCCATGCAATAATAAGTGCAAAGTCAATTTTTTGAACTTTTTTTTTCTTGAAAAGACTTTAACAATCAAGTAAAATAGTGTTTATAGTATTCAACTATAGTTTAGAAATCAAATTGCATAGCATTTCTATATTATTATTATATTTTAAAATAAAATAAGATTTTCTTCGGAGATTTGAGAGTTGTTCAAGTTAATAAGTGACACACAGAAAAGCATATATTGAAAATAATTAGTCTGTTTTTAAGTGACACAAGTAATTAATTAATCTATTTTTAACTATATTGAAAATAAGATCATATTTTTTCCATAATGTTTATTATATAAAGACATATTATTTCAATAATCTTTATTATATAAAGACATATTATTTGTACAAAATAATATAAAATCAACTTAAAAATTATTCATTATCTTGTTACAAGCTTATTAGCTTCATAATGTACGTAGACATAGATTTTTAAAAGACAAGCTTATTAGCTTCATAATGTATATAGACATAGATTTTTAAAAGATGTAAATGGATTTTTAACACTACTTCGCCATATGCAACAAACAGGTTTCCAACCGGATCAGTTTACTTTTGTCAGCGTACTTTCAGTTTTGGAACAGGGTATAGGTATCCATAGATCCATAAAGGATAGGGGAATTTTGTCAGATGTAGTTGGAAATGCTCTGATACACATGTAATCAAAATGTGGAAGCATAGACAAGGCATGTGAACTGTTTAACCGAATGGTTTAAAGAAATGTGGTATCATAGAATGCCATGGACTTGTTGAAAAGGCTTCAGAAACTTTCAAATAGGGTATGGAATCCGTCAAAGGATAAAGGACATGGATTTTGTCAGATGTTGTAGTTGCAAC
>VDFB02023374.1:0-34441 GCA_007258455.2 Sequoia sempervirens
ATAAATTCTAATGGGTTATTTAATTACTTTCTGATCGCAACATGGCAAAAAATGGTATCCATAAAAGTTTTAAATTTTAAAAATCTAAGGACAACCCATTTCGTTTTCTGGTCTAAAACCTCTACAACTCCATTTTCATCAAGATCAGAGGTCATTTGATACATTATTTTAATGTACTTTTATTGCAGCAAACACATCTTGGGGCAGTTTACAAATGAGGTACCTAAATTTTAAGGGTTGGGAAAAATTTGAGCCAATGGGTTTTTTCTAAATAATTGATTATGGCTGCACACGAAAAATCTCGGCTCCAGGTGTCCTTATTTTCTCACACTAAATTTCTCTATTTGGCCCGCAGGCATAATTAGAAATCAAAACTTTTCTAAGGTTTCAAATGTCAAAATTTAAAATATTTTGAATATTTTAAATATTGTGCATATACAAAGGGGTAAATATAAAACACATTTCAAATGTTCATTGTGGATGGCCATTTTGATTTGCATTTCCTATTTGAATCAGTGATGGTGCGATGACTGTGTCTTCTCATCATCCATCACGGATTCGTAGGCCCTTTCCTGCTGCACATTGGCAATGGGCGAGACCATGGCTTCTTCATCGGGCATCGCCATTTAGTTTATCCATGTTCTTTCTCAATAGCGATAAGTGATGGAAGCACGTGAACAGTTTAAAAGTGAATTTTCAATTATTATTGTGCAAAGGGAAAATAAAATTTTGTTTCTCATTGATTGAAGGAACTTTTGAATGTTCACAACAACAGTTCTCATCTCCATTCTTTAATGGAAAATCAAGTTGAAAATAGCGATGAGCGATGGTTGTTGTGTCCATCACCCATCGATGATTTTATTTTCATAGCTCACACCAAATTGGAGATGTGCGATGGTGGCTATTAGGAGTCTTCACACATAAAATTTTATTATGTTGCTGTAAAAAGTTATAGAGAAAATTATGGTGAAAGTGAAACATGGAGGTAAATAAAATGCACGAGTAAAATTTGTAAAGTGGTCTTTGGCCTAATGCACATTGTTTTAAATTTATCATTTGATAAATTTAAATGGTAAAAATAGTTGGAGAAGAATAAATTAAAGTATGAAAAGTGAATATTTTATTTACTATTCAAAATATTTTGTTACATTGAACACCATTTTCACACAACTGGGTTAAAATGAACAAAAGAGAATAAAATATTTTGCAGGCAAATGGTAAATGCACAAGACAGGTGGTTTTTACAGTCAAACAAAGGGGAATGATGAGGTATGAAGCTTCTAGAAAGGAAGAATATTTTTCTGTTGAAGGGCAGTGGATTGAGGAGCAAGAAAACAGAGAGCAGGTTGAAGATTGTTTTGCGAGCAAAGGGAGTTGAAGATCAATGAACCAGAATGTGCCAAGTGTCTTCTTTAGATGAGCATTTAGGGTTTTTGTGTTGCCTTAAATGTTGTCTTTCTGCCTCATTTTCAAGGGAGGTTGTTTTGTAATTAATCAAAAAACACTATAGTTTGAATATAGAACATTTTACTGGTAGGTCTTAGGGTTTGAGTCTATTAATATTTATGTAATTTTGATTACAATACTAGCAAAATAATGCTGAATATTTCAAGTTTGAGACTATTTTACTCTCCTATGTGTTGGTTTTATAAATAATGAATAACATAATCACGAATTATTTTATTCATCTTTATTGAATTCCAGTGGATGTTTAGTTTTATTCTTGCTAGTCCATTCAAAGAATGCATGTAAATGCTTGAGTGAAGTTATTGGTTTATGTTAGACCAAGTGCTAGGATGCTAGTAAGAAGTAAAGGTTAAGACATAATGCTGAAATGCTCTAATGCAACATTTTAGAGCTTCATCTATTGTCAGATGTGAAAATTTTCATCAGATTATGTATGTGTTTGAGTTGACTCCATTCCATGGATGAGGCACTTATCTAAGTGTGTTATTCATATTACATGTGTTAGTTAATACAATAGTTGATCATTTTTTAAATTAAATTTACTGATCAATTCCAGTTTGTTTGTGTGTTAAGCTCATTATTATGTTACATTTCTCATGTTTAAATTAGGCATTACTATAGAGGTTAGCCAAGCCTTTATAGTATTGTGTATATTAAGCATTTAAAGGAGAAAATATCTATTCACCGTATATTTGGTACTTCAGCACACAAGTACCTATAAATATACTAATTGGGATCACCCTCCTAGGTTTAACAGAGCCTGAAGTGCATGCGAGAAAGGGGTATTTTATTCACTCTCTCGTTTGTTGGCCTTATCAACCCATTGAGTCTGAATATGAGAGAGTGGCTACTCTTTAGGACTCATTGCATTTGTTGATTTGAGAACCAACAAATTGATGACTCCGTTGGGGAGAACTTTGAATCCCCAGTTGCAGACTGTCTTATCATAGAGTCATATTATTTGCTTGATCTATAGTTTTGGGTTTGAATGATCTAAGGACCTGCATACTTGAAGGAGATTGTTGCAACATTTTTGGTGTATTCTTGAAGTCTGGTGCTCTACTGGTGGAGAGAACGTAGAAATACCTAGATCTTGGAAGAAGCTTTCTGCTCCTTGAAGATTTTTTCCTCTTTCAAAGAGGTGGTGACTCTACCTAAGTTTCTACATCATCAAAAGAGTTGGTTGCAGTAGTTCTCAGGTATTTTTCTATTGTAATATCTTTGTATGAAGGTTTTCAACAAAAGGTTCTAGTTAATACTATCCCTTATTCAATATTTCAAGATACTAGTAGAAAGGTAAATAAGAAAGTAAGATATCCTAAAAAGATATCTTGAGAAGAAATTAGTTGTAGAGGGAATAATTTTATTTGCAAAATGTATTGTTGTCCTAGTTCTCCCTCTACAAGCCATAATATCATGCCTAGAACACAACCATGTCCTCAAAGGAAAGTGTTCACTAGTGAAAGATATAACCCTCTGGATTTCAGTAAAATCCAAGGTTACCCACATTCTGTCCCAAGAAGAATCAATTAATATTTGTCTAATTTTAAAGAAGGTTTTGAAGAATCCACATCACATGTACAAGGTTTTCTTGATGTAATGGAAGATTGTCAAATAGTAGAAAAAGATGTTGTCATGAAGTTTTTTGTAAGAATTTTAGAAGATGATGTTGAATATTGGTTCTCTAGTTTACCAATGCATTCCATAGATTCATGGCATAAGCTCAGGATGCATTTCATTGATTATTTTGAAGAAGAGTCAATAGACAATGAATGCTTATCTAAAGAAAGAAGTCTACATATACAAGAAGAATATGAAGAGAAATTTGAAAATGAGGTTGAACCTATGTCACTTATTGATGCATTATATGATGTAAAAAGATTTGAGGGTGAATCCTCTTATGATTTTTATTATAGATTCATGAAGTTTCTGTTTGCTATACTAGCATTAAATAGACCTTATGAATCAGTGTGTATTGATGTTTTTTTGTGAAAGACTTGAGCCAGGTCTAAGTACTATGCCAGTTCATTTGAAGCCCCCTAGTCTTAAATGTTTATATCAATGGCTATCAATAATTGAAGAGATGATAGAGAAGTATGGAACTAATCTCTTGAATAGCTTATGTGATGGAAATTTTTCAAGACTTAATCACATAGATGAAGATGGTATAGCAAAAGACAATGATAGTGCACCATGTAGTGATGAGGATGTTGTTTCTAAACAACCTACAAAGGAGGTGTACCCAGATGAAGATTGCAGCCATGATGGTCATCAAGAGATAAATTAAACATCTGAAGTTTCTTCTATTTGCTCTGAAAGTGCAAAATAAAGAGAAAATTTTCTAAAGATGAAGGTTGCAATAATGCAGATGAATTGAAAGTATTTTCTCTTCTATGGACTTTGAATATACAATTGAAGATCATGCTGACTCTGAAGTTTCATGTCTTCATGATGAGAACAATGGTGCTGTAGATGAAATTTTGCAACTAGTTGGAAATCATTCTTGTTTGGATAACATTTTGAAGCTTCAATAGAACAAGATGATGGATATGAATTGAATATTTTGTTTGAAGAAGACATGTGTGATCAGCAATGCAATGGTACAATTGGTCCTTCCTCTCCTACAAGTATTCAATATAGCATCAATACAAGCTTTCATGATGATGAGACAAAAGAGCCTGCTGATTTGAAGAGTAATTTGGAGAATGTCAGTATATCAGATGAAAGTGACATGGTATGTGGTGATTTTCAATTAGAGCAATCATGTGTGAAAAGTTGCAATGAAGAAACCATTGATGGTTTTTAGTTTGACAGTGAAGAAGGTAGCCTTGCTGATTGTAGCAGCAGTATCAACAAAGGAGATATGTATGCAAGCGATTCATTGAATGAATCATCTAAAGTAGTTGATTATGAGGAGCATGCATATGTTGATAATGATGAACAAGAAACTCTTTTTTTGTTTGATGCTTTACCCTCTTCTACTTCTTTTGTTGACTTTGAAGTTATCACTGAATGTTTGCATGAGGATAGCATTGATGTAGTTGTACATGAAAGTGAGAATATAGTGACAAATGTTAGTACAACTAATGATGCTCTTTATGATGAGTTTGCACTTGAAGAATGTGACTGTGTCAATCACATGGATGCATATGAGGACCTCTTTTCTCGATTTGCAACTCATAGTTTCTCTCATGAGTAGTATGCTTCAAATTTTCAAGTTGGTGTAGCAAGAGGTAATGTTGAATATGATACTCTTGGCAATAGTGAATGTACTTTGAACACTCACTATGATGAATTTGTTGCAAATGAAGATTTTGAGTCATATGAACCTTCACTTGAGGCTTCTTTTTGTGATAATATAATGAATGCTAACAATCTTGTCTATGAGCTTGAAGTAGGAAATATTGTTTGGGATCTTGAGATTTCTTTAGAATGCTATAATTTGAATGTGGATGAAAGTATTATGAGTGTTGGTGAATCTTGTTTTCAGAACATTGAGGCATGTAATAATGTGATTAAGCTATGTTGTTGGGATGATAACAAAATCACATGTGATGCAATTCAGTTGGACATGAGTTACAAATGTGTGAGCACTCTTTGCTTGACACACTGAAGGATTACACACTATTTTTGAAGGATGTTTTCTTCTCTGAGCTTGATCATTGTGAGGGAATTGGTAAATGGGATGAGGTTGTGTTTTCAGAAGGTCTTGATCACTATCCTCACATTTTGTCACTTGCCACAGAATTAGAAAATGGAATGAGTGGCAGTGATGCAGCTTATGTCATTTGGTTGCCATGTGACAGTAAAGCTAAATTTAAAGGTAGCCTAACACTTGTCTTTGCAAGAATGAAGTTACTAATGTTAATGTGGTGTGGCAGAGGCAAGTATGGATTAAAAGAGGTCAACTCTTTTAAAAGATTGGTGTTTGACAGAGGTAAGAACTAGTTTCCCTTTTCCATTTGGTGGCCTGGGGTCACCAAATGAGGTTAAAAAATAAAAAAAATAAAGAGATTATGTCACCCAATGTTTTTGGCACTTGGTCTACTCTCCCAGAGGATTTTGAATTCTTGCTCTATTTATTGAGGAACAAACGTCCCCAGAAAGAGCAACAGATGGCACTTTCAAATTTCAAAAATTTGAAGTGCCCATATTCAAAAATTTGTCTTTGCACACTCAAAAGTGCACTTGCAAAATCTGCCTAAGTGACCTACTTTGGAGGATCACAATTTGAAGCCTGTTGATTTTCATGCTAAAAGGATTGTTGCTCTCCATTCTCCCCACATTAATGTACTCCCTGGTCCGATTTCAAAGCCCTATGGTCAGATTTGATATTTTTATCAAGCCAAAAGCAAATGTAGTTTGTTCACTTTTTACACTTGCATTTTCAGAATGTTTCAAAGTGATCAAGTTTGGCCCTTAATATCTGGTGATAAATATGGATTGAAGAAAGCCCTTTTGCACACATACTCAATGTACCTAGATGATCTTATTTTTCCAATAGAAGCCCCCCAAAAGTTGTGATATTTTTCAAAGAGGTGACTTTGAGAGCCTTGATTGGTTTCTGACAGGTGAAATTGCAGAAAAGTCCAAATATGCAACTTTGGAATTTAATATCTTACACCTCAAGAAGAATTTTTCCATGCCATTTGTTTATGCTCACTTTCAGGCTCCAGGATAAATTCTGATGGGTTACATAATTACTTTCTGATCGCAACATGGCCAAAAATGTTGTCCAGAAAAGTTTCAAATTTTAAAAATCTAAGGACAACCCATTTCTTGTTTTGGTCTAAAACCTCTATAGATCCATTTTTCATCAATATCATAGGTCATTTGATAAATTATTTTAATGTACTTCTATTGCGGCAAACGCATCCCGGCCTGGGGGCTAGTTTACAAATGAGGTACCTAAATTTTAAGGGCTAGGAAAAATTTGAGCAAATGGGTTTTCTCTAAATAATTTATTATGGCAGCATGCAAAAAATCTTGGCTCCAGGTGTTCCGGTTTGCTCACAGTAAATTTCTCCATTTGGCCCGCAAGCATAATTAGAAGTCAAATTTTTTCTAAAGTTTCAAATGTCAAAATTTAAAATATTTTGAATATTTTAAATATTGTGCATATAAAAAGGGGAAAATATAAAACATATTTCAAATGTTCATAAGGGAAAGCAAGTTTAATTCTTGCTTCTGATTGGTCAAGAAGCATGACAACATCATGGATCGCCATTTTGATTTGCATTTCCTATTTGAATCAGTGATGGTGCAATGGTTGTGTCCTCTCATTGCCCATTGAGGATTCATAGGCCCTTTCCTACTGCACATTGTCAATGGGCGAGACCATGGCTTCTTCATCGGGCATTGCCATTTATTTTATCTATGTTCTTTTTGCAATAGCGATAAGCAATGGAAGCACGTGAACAGTTAAAAAGTGAATTTTCAATTATTATTGTGCAAAGGGAAAATAAAATTGGGTTTCTCATTAACCGGAGGAACTTTTGAATGTTCACGACAACAGTGCTCATCTCCATTTTTTAATGGAAAATCAAGTTGAAATTAGCAATGAGCGATGGTTGTTGTGTCCATCGCCCATCGCTGATTTTATTTTCATCTCCCACACCAAATTGGAGATGTGCAATGGTGGCTGCCGAGAGTCTTCACGCATAAAATAAAATTTTATTTTGTTGTCGTAAAATGTTCTAGAGAAAATTATGGTGAAAGTGAAACATGAAGGTAAATAAAATGCATGGGTAAAATTTGTAAAGTGGTCTCTGGCCCAATGCACATTGTTTTAAATTTATCATTTGATAAATTTAAATGGTAAAAATAGCTAGAGAATAAATTAAATTATGAAAAGTGAATATTTTATTTACTGTGCAAAATATTTTGCTGGAGATAAGTTTTTACAATGAACACTATTTTCACGCCACTGGGTGAAAATGAATGAAAGAGAATAAAATATTTTAAAGGAAAATGGTAAATGCATAGGACAGGTGGTTTTTACAGTCAAACAAAGGGGAATGATGAGGTATGAATCTTCTAGAAAGGAAGAATATTTTTCTGTTGAAGGGCAGTGGATTGAGGAGCAAGAAAACAGAGAGCAGGTTGAAGATTGTTCTGCAAGCAAAGGGAGTTGAAGATCAACGAACCAGAATGTGCCAAGTGTCTTCTTCAGATGAGCATTTAGGGTTTTTGTGTTGCCTTAAATGTTGTCTTTGTACCTCATTTTCAAGGGAGGTTGTTTTGTAATTAATCAAAAAACACTATAGTTTGAATACAAAACATTTTAGAGCTAGGTCTTAGGGTCTGAGTCTGTTAATATTTATGTAATTTTGATTACAATACTAGAAAAATAATGCTGAATATTTCAAGTTTGAGACTATTTTACTCTCCTATATGTTGGTTTTATAAATTATGAATAACATAATCACAAATTATTTTATTCATCTCCATTGAATTCTAGTGGATGTTTAGTTTTATTCTTGCTTGTCCATTCAAATAATGTATGTAAATGCTTGAGTGAAGCTATTGGTTTATGTTAGGCTAAGTGTCATGATGCTAGTAAGAAGTAAAGGTTAAGACATAATGCTAAAATGTTGTAATGCAACATTTCAGAGCTTCATTTATTGTCAGATGTGAAAATTATCATCAGATTATGTATGTGTTTGAGTTGACTCCATTCCATGGGTGAGGCACTGATCTAAGTGTGCTATTCATGTTACATGTGTTAGTTAATACAATAGCTGATCATATTTTAAATTAAATTTACTTATTAGTTCTAGTTTGTTTGTGTGTTGAGCTCATTATTATGTTACATTTCTCATGTTTAAATTAGGCATTACTATAGAGGTCAGCCAAGTGTTTATAGTATTGTGTCTATTAAGCATTTAAAGGAGAAAACATTTGTTCAAAGTGTATTTGGTACTTCAGCACACAAGTACCTATAAATATACTAATTGGGATCACCCTCCTAGGTTTAACAGAGCCTGAAGTGCAGGGGAGAAAGGGGTATTTTATTCACTCTCCCATTTGTTGGCCTTATCAACTCATTGAGTTTGAATATGAGAGACTGACTACTCTTTAGGACTCATTGCATCTTCTGATTTGGGAACCAACACTCTCTGTGTGTGTCTCTCTCTCAATTTCTCTCTTTCTATCTCTCTCTATCTCACTCCCTCTCTCCCTCTCCCTCTTTGACTCTATATATTGATATCTCTCTTACATCTCTCTTTATCCCCCTTTCCCTCTCTATCTCTCTATCCCTCCCTCTCCTTATGCATCTCTTTCTATCTCTCTTTCACAATCTCTATATATCTCTCTTCTCCCTCTTCTTTATCTCTCTATTTCATCTTCTCTATCTTTTTATCTCTCACTATCTCTTTATATGTCTCTTACCATCTCCCTCTCTACCTCTCTATCTCTCTCCCTATCTATCTTGATATCTCTATCTCCCCCTCTCTATCTCTCACTCTCACTTTAGTTCTCTCTCCCTCTCCCTCTCCCTCTATCTCTTTATATATATATATATATATCCTCTCTCTCCATCTCTCTTCCTCCCTATCTTTATCTATATCTCTCTCACACACACCATCTTTATCTCCCACTATATCTCACTCTACCTTCTTTCTCTATCTCTCACTCTCACTTTATTTCTCTCTCCCTCTCCCTCTCCCTTTATCTCTTTATACACACACACACACACACATCTATCTCTATATCTTTATCTCCCCCTCTCCACCTCTATTTCTCTATCCTCTCTCTCCATCTCTCTTCCTCCCTATCTTTATCTATATCTCTCTCTTTCACACACCATCTTTATCTCCCTCTATATCTCACTCTACCTTCTTTCTCTATCTCTCCCTCTATCTATCACTCTCACTTTATTTCTCTCTCCCTCTCCCTCTATCTATTTATATATATTATATATATACATATATATTATATTATAATGTTGCAAAATTGTACGCCTTGCAATTTCACATACATTCTTGCATCCTCTTTAGTGTCCACTCACTAGAACTTGTGTAGGCTCATTTTAGCCCCTACATCAGGCTTTTTCCCTCTCAAGATGCTCCAACACCCCTTTTCAACAGCTATCCTTGTGTGTTAGCTTTGCTTCAAAACTTGTGCTTCTCCCATTCTCATCGTTTTATAGCGTGATGTATCTAGACACTAGCTTGCCACATTGTCATCCTGCAATGTTTCAACGTTCAAATGACCATTTCTGTGCATGTTTGCCACTTTTCAAAAAAAATTGTAAGTGGTAATGGTTGGGGACGCCTTGTAATGGCTTAGGAAGCTTCTTTTCCCTCATATTCTCTCTTTTTAATCCATTCTTTCAATCCATTTGTCCTTCTTGAGCTTTCTCCCTTAGAGACTCTCTTTTTCCTCTTCACCCTTTTGTTTGCACAAATATCTCACTTGTTATAGTAGCTTCAAGCTCTCACGTTCTCACAACCCTCTTTGCAACTCTCTTGGCTCTCACAGCCCTCTCTTTTGTTCTTGCTCTCCCTCTTTGGCTTTCTTAAGTCTTGCAGCTTTATCTCCCTTACTTCATGCTTGCGAACATCTTGGGATTTCACACATCCCTTATCTATTGCATCTTTACTTTGTGATACAGGTTCTCCTCCTCGAGTGAGGATTAATTTTATCACCTACATTTTGTGATACAAGTTATTCTCCTCGAGCAGGGATTGTCTTTATCACTCCTTTGTCCATTTCTATCTATCTATTTGGTTGTCTATGGAGTGGGAACACCAAAGCGGGGGTTTGACTAAGGAAAACCCCTATACAACCCCAACACTTTCTCCAGATCTTATGCATGTAGGTATTGAAGAAATTCATCTACTGGAGGCTTCATCACTTGCATGGTTGTAAGAATTTTCCTTTATTCTCTTTATCTCTATCATATAAACTTCACTTTTATTTCAGTTATATCATATTTTGTCATTTTCCTACATTTTAGAATTTCTCAGTAATTTGATTGTTAGTAGCCACTTTGCTATTTTATGTGATATTCTCAGTTTTTGGTCCATACAAATGCCAACACACAAGAGAGATGCCAGTGCACCCCACTATCACCCCAGAACCACGTTGCCATCCTTTGGCTAATAGCCCATCAGTTTGTCCAAAAAACTATTGTGACCTACTTTTTCTGATTTTAGAACTTTTGTTTTGTCCCTTGAGGTAGTTTAGGGAAGTTCGCCACTTGGGAATATTTTGAGAATAAAAAGACTCATGAGTAGCGAATCCCCTTTCTCTAAATTTTGGTGAACCCAATGTGAACCACAATATTTTTCAGAAAACTAGGAATTTATTTACCTCAACTTGGTGGGGTCATAACTTTTGACTCGGTGCTCATAATTCAGAACTGCTTGCACCATTGGAAAGGTCTACAAGAGGAATAATTCAATCCCTAAAAGAGTGTGCCTTTGGAAACCCATTTTAGGGACCAACACAAGTTTTAACCCCAAATTCTGCTCTAAAGGCCTCCAAAAATACAAATTTCTAGAACCTAGAAAATACTAAAAAAATTGGAAAATTGAGATTTTTGGTTTTTCTTAGTTTTGTCACCCCTAGATTGCACTCTAGATCAGTTGGCATGGCTATATCTCTATTTCAAAATGTATTTTCTACCTATCTTCCTTCTATCTCTTTCCATCTTTGTTAAGAAGCTTCAAGAAGTTCTCTTACAAGCATGTGAAAGCGAGTTCTTGTCTCCTTTCTTATTATTCTTTGTTGATCCCTCTCCCAAGATTCCTTCTAAGGATATTTTGGCACAAGAGGGTGAAATCATTTATACCTTTCTTAATGTCACTCTACCTTCTATTCATTCCAATGCACTCTCTCTTGGAGATGATGCATTCGTGAATGATGAATCTCTTACTCATTCCAATGCACTCTCTTCTAGAGACATTGCATTGGTAAATGGTGAATCTCATTTTTGTTCCAATGTACTCTCTTCCAAAGATGATGCATTAGTGAATGATGAAGTCCCTCTCACATTGAATACCCCAAGCATAGATGTTGAGCATATTTCTTCAAATGACTCTTCTACTAGTTGTGATGATTATGTAAATGTGATTTATGTCTTTGTTGCCCCTCAAAGGCCTAAGAGACCAGTCATTTACCTAACTTCAGCTAGTCCTCCTAAAAGGGTTTTCTCTATTAATGGTGTTCTATTTGATGATGACTCTCTTGATATTTCTAAGGCTCCCTCTTATAGAGCGACAACTAATACTTATGAGACTAGAAAGAATAAATAAAATGTTGATCAACCTACTTCTTTACCACCTTTTCAACCAAGCCTTCCTCAAGCACCTAAACCTACAACTAAAGCACTTGGTGATTATGATCTTGTTGAGAAACTCCAAGTTACTCTGGCTAAGATCTCACTATGGGGCTTGCTTCAATCAACTCTAGTTTATCAAGGAATGCTTCAAGAAGCCTTGCAAAAGATCCTCTTGCCTGCCTCTGTAGGTTGATAGATGTTAATGCGTTGATGGCTTATATTCAAGTACATTAATTGAAAATCACGTTCTATCCACAAAAACTTTTTCCCTTGAATGTGCAGAAACAAGCAGATCCTTTAATGATTATACTCAACATTAACAACATTGGCATTAGATGTACTCTCATTGATATCGGTTTGACACTTAATGTATGTAGCATTTATCTATTTCCTAGGATTAATATTGATTCATCTTCTCTTAATGCTTATTTTGTTAACATTCGTGGGTTTTATAACATCGGTCAACAAGCCCTAGGCATGATAGTCTTGCCTTTGAGGTTGGGACCTATTACTATACCTACTCTTGTATATGTTATGTCAAAAAAATTACCATGTAACCTTCTTCTGGGTAGATCATGGATTCATGCTATGGGTGCAGTCCCATCTACCTTGCATAAATCTATTAAGTTCATTTGCAATAATCGAGTATTCACAATCAAGGTTGAACATGAGGCTATTCACTTATGTGAGATGGCAGTTTCCGGTCAAGTTTCGATTGTGCCTACTTTTATTCCTTTAGTTTCTTCCAATGTGTTGATGTTTACTCCAGCAGTATATACTACAAAGGATACTCTTGAGATAGATATCCCTAAAGGAGATCCTTTTGAAGCAAGAAATCTTAAGTCTTCTCTTTCTACCTCTTCTCAAGAAATGCATGTCTTCATGATGATTGGGGTTCTCTAGAATTTATGAAACCCTTCGTTGGAGAGTGTAAATTCAACCTAATCCACTTAGAGCTTTCGATAAAATCATCCACACCCGTTATCAAAGATGATTACCCTTTTGTATCGCGGGGTAATGTGAAGGAAAATTGTAACACTCTCTATGGAGATCCTCCTCTATTGTCTTCTATCTTCATGTATTCTTCTTGTGAGCAGTCGAGTCTTCCTCTACAAGAGAAAGGATAGCTTCTTGCTCCTCATTATTTTTTTGAGCAAGAGTGTATTTTGTTGAGGCTTCTCAAATCCCACTTGATTACTCTTCCTTCTCCTACACATAAGAAATCTCATAAGCATGATAAAGTAAAACATTGTTTTTATGCATACCATTGAGTGCTTGGCCATTCCACTAGTGAATGTAAGGCCTTGAAGGATAAAATACAACTTCATGATTTAGGTTTCATCACTCATTTATTTTTTGATGTACCTACCTCTTCTTCAATTGACAAGTGATATTTAGGTCTACCTCTATCCTATTTGTTTTAAGTGTTCTCTCATGAGGCTCTCACACCTCCCTTATATAGTTTCTCGCATGGTTCTCCTCCCCTATATGTTGGAGACAATGGTAACTTATTCTAGACATGTGTGTCCTTCAAAGGACCCTCTCTCTTCTCTCTATCTTTCAATTGGAGTGTCCCCTTGAGTGGGCCCCTTGTTGTCTTGAGGGGTTCCCGAGGGACCCCCTTTGAATTTTTTTATCTCAAATGGATTCTATTGTGTCTAGCTTGGTGGCAACCCGACTAGACCTATTTCATATCTTTGCATCTAGCTTGGGGGAAACCTGACTAGACCTCACTTTTCAAATAGCACGCCCCTTGAGTGGAGCCCTCTTCTTTTGAAAGGTTCCCAAGGGACCCCTTTGTAATCTTTCCAATTTTTTGATGGTTTGCATGACTGCTCGCTTATTTTCTTGCATGGCTGCTTTGTTTTCTAACATGTTTTATCCACAGATTAACATGTCACTTTGCAAGTGCACCTATAAAGCTACTTTCCAATCCAACTCTGTGGAGTCCCCTTCTTTGGGTTTCCCTCATGAGAGAGAACTTGGGGGATGCCTCCTTGCAGGTCTGTGTGCCTATAAGGTGATTACATCTCTGGGTTTCCTCCATGTGAGAGATCTAGGGGGTGCCTCCTTACAGGTCTATGGGCCTATAAGACACTTAAATCTATGGGTTTCCTCCATGTGAGAGATCTTGGGGGATGCCTCCTTGTAGGTCTATGGGACTATAAGGTGCTTACATCTCTGGGTTTCCTTAATGAGAGAGATCTTGGGGGATGTCTCCTTACAAGTCAGTGGGCCTGTGAGATGCTTACATCTCTAGATTTCCTCCATGTGAGAGATATTGGGGGTCACCTTCTTGTAGTTCTGCAGGCCTGTAAGGAACTTACTTCATGAGGATTCCTTCATGTGAGAGATCTTGGGGGTTTCCTCCTTACAGGTCTGCAGGCATGTGCGACGATTTTGTCCTGCGGGATTTGTCCATCATTGGTCTAAGGGCCTTTGGTGTACTTTGTGCAACTTCATAGTTTTGCAGAGCTATGGAATCCTTATGTTCGAACCACCTCAAGAGAGAGTACCTGTGGAGCTATCTCTCTTGTAATTTTCATTCCTTTCTAGCTTCTCCAACTCTTTCTTAAATTCTCTTTTCTTCTCAAGTTGTATATACCAGATTGAAGATCTACATCTTCTTCATCTTGGGTATATGCTCGCTCTCTCTTCAATAGTGGTTGCTTCCCTAACTTTTGGGTGCGCTCTTCTCTTGAAGCAACCAATTCTTACCTTCTTCTCTTCATTTTAAAATTATTCTATGTGTTATTTCTTAATTTGGGGACGACGCATAGTACTAAGACAACCTTCTACATTAAGGTCTCTTTCACTTTGTTGACTCAAATCCTTTAATTTTTTGTGTGCTAACATTGTTGTCTGGTGTAAAGTTTTCTTGTCTAATGCATTTGTTTTGCAGGTCTTTAGCCTAGGGGTATGGGTCCTTGGTTCAAAGAGTTATATGCTTCCTCTATAGTATCCTTTTGGCATTATGATGTTATTTATGTTTAGTAGACTTCCTTTAGTGTGCATATTAGTCTAGGTTCATATACCTGCTAAAGTGGGGGAAAAATGTAATGTCACAAAATTGAACCCCTTGCAATTTCACATACATTCTTGCATCCTCTTTAGTGTCCACTCCCCTAGAACTTATGTAGGCTCATTTTAGCCCCTGCATCAGGCTTTTTACCTCTCAAGATGCTCCAACATCCTTTTTCAGCAGCTATCCTTGTGCATCATCTTTGTGTCAAAACTTATGCTTCTCCTATTCTCATTGTTTTGTTGTGTGATGTATCCATACATTAGCGCATTGCATGGACATATGTGCACTGCACTAGTGTCCTGTGATGCTTCAACATTCAAATGACCATTTTTGTGCATGTTTGCCACTTGTTAACAAATTTTGTCAGTGGTAATGGCTAAGGATGCCTAGTAATGGTTGGGGAAGCTTCTTTTCCCTCCTATTCTCTCTTTTTAATCCATTCTTTCAATCCATTGATCCTTCTTGAGCTATCTCCCTTGGAGACACTCTCTTTTTCCTCTTCACTCTTTTCCTTGCACAAATCTCTCACTTGTTACAACAGCTTCAAGCTATCACGTTCTCACAACTCTCTTTGTAGCTCTCTTAGCTCTCGCAACCCTCTCTTTTGTTCTTACTCTCCCTCTTTGGCTTGCTTAATCCTTGCAACTCTCTCTCCCTTCATGCTTGCGAGCATCTTGGGATTTCACACATCCCCTATCTATTGCATCTCTACTTTGTGATACAAGTTATCCTCCTTGAGTGGGGATTGCTATTATCACCTACATTTTGTGATACAGGTTCTTCTCCTCAAGAGGGGATTGTCTTTATCACTCCTTTGTCCATTTCTCTCTATCTATCTGGTTGTCCGTGGAGGTGGGAGCACCAAAGTGGGGGTTTGACTAAGGCAAACCCCTATACAACCCCAATACTTTATCTAGATCGTATGCATGCAGGTATTGAAGACATTCATCTGTTGGAGGCTTCATCACTTGCATGGTTGTAAACAATTTCCTTTCTTCTCTTTATTTCTACCATCTACACTTCACTTTATTTTGATTCTATTGTATTATGTCATTTTCCTACATTCCATAATTTCTCGGTATTTTTATTGTTAGTAGCCACTCTACTATTTTCTATGATATTCTTGGTTTTTGGTCCATATGGATGCCAACGCACCAGAGATATTTCAACACACTGCACTATCATCCCAGAACCGCATTGTCATCCTTTGGCTGAGAGCTTGTCAGTTTGTCTAAAAAATTGTTGTGACCTACTCTTTCTGATTCTAGAACTTTCGTTGTGTCCTTTGAGGTAGTTTAGGATAGTTTTCCCCTTGGGAATCTCTTGAGAATAAAGTGACTCATGAGTAGCGAATCCCCCTTTTCTACACACACACACATCATCCTCTCCATCTTTTTCCCTCTCCCACTATCTCTTTATATGTCTCTTACCTTCTCCGTCTCTATCTCTCTATCTCTCTCCCTATCTATCTCTATATATTTATCCCTTCCTCTATCTACTCTCACTCACTTTATTTCTCTCTCTCCCCCTCTCCCTCTATCTCTTTATATGTATCACTAGATCTCTATATTTTTCTTCCTCTATCTCTCTATCTCTACCTCTCCCTCTCTCTCTTTATATATCTCTCATTATTTATTTGTCTCTCTCCCTCCCACTCTCTCTCTCCCATCTCTCCCCCCTCATCTATGTATGTCTCTCTATCCTCTCTCTCCATCACCCTCTTGTCTTATCTCTCTCTCAACATTTCTTTATGTTTATCTCCCTTTCACTCTTTATCTGTCTCTCTCCCTCACCATCTCTCTCTCACTCTCCATATCTATCTCTCTATCTCCCCTTTCTTTATCTTTCACTATCCTCCCTCTCTTTATTTATCTCAATCTCCCTCTACCTCTATATCTTTCTATCTCTATCACCATTTCATTATTTTTCTATCCATCTCCTTCTCACACACACTCTCTCTCCCTCCATTTCTCTCCCATCTCTCTCTATCTCCTTGTCCCTCTCTCCCTCTCCCTCTTTGAATCTATCTCTCTCTATCTCACTCACTCTATCTCTCTTCCATCTCTTTTTCTCATTCTCTCCCTCTCCCTCTCTATATATTTTTCACCTCTTTGTATCTTTCCCTCTCCTTGTACATATCTTTCTATCCTTATCTCACTATCTCTATATATCTCTCCCCTTTTCCCTCTTCCTTATCTCTCTATCTCATCCTCTCCCTCTATATTTCTCTCACTATCTCTTTATATGTCTCTTACCCTCTCCCTCTCTATCTCTCTATCTTCTCTCTCCATCTCTCTTCTTCCCCACCTTTATCTCTCTCTTACACCATCTCTATCTATCTCTATCCTCCCTCTCTCTTTATCTCTTCCCCCCCTCTCTCTTTCCCTCTTCCTCTCAATCTTTATAATTTTGTAACCTACAAAATGCAAGCACATTTTATGAGCCATAAAATGTGCTCATGTTTTGTGGCTCGCCAAACATGCTCATCTTTTCTAGCTCACAAAGTGTGCTCATATTTTGTGGCTTGCAGAATGCACTCATGTTTTTTGGCTTACAAAACGTGCTCACATTTTGTGTCTCACAAAATTTTCTTGCATTATTGCCATAATGTGATCGTTTTATATGATTTTGAACATAAAAGGAGTGTGTTGTGTAGAAAATTGGTCATTTGGCCACTTTTTTGTACATCATTTCAATGCAAACAGCCAACATTGAGAAGTAATTAATTGATGGAGACTATATATTCTTATTTTGGAAGCTATTGATATCATAAGATTTTTTTTTTTTTAATTTTAAAATTACTCACATATATCATGAAGGAGATCAAGTAGAAAATTGGATTGCTAATCTCAACATTTAGGAAAGTTATCATGATTATTCAATCATGGGAAAAAGGTTAGAGAAATTTCTCACTTTTATTGAACATCAAAAGTTCTTAAAAAAATATATTTAAAAAAAATAAGAAGTTAATTCAAGTTCTTTCTTGGATTCTATTTTTTTTCAATGGCTTCTTTATTTTGTTTTTTATTGTCATTGGTATTGGAAGATCAAGATCTTCAAAATTTCTATGCATATTTCTGTCAATTCTATTGCTTCTGATAAACTTGGTAATGAAATTAATGCTTTTGTTATGGTTTATAATCATGGAGTTGGCTTATCTATCTTTCCAATTGTGATGAGAGTGTTTTCTTTTTGGAGTACAATGGATCAAGGGTGATGGTTGGTGCTTCTAATATTTTCCTTCAAATGCTATTCATATTTTAGATTTAACACTTGGGAGGTATTTGCATATTATTTAAACTCTAACCTTGAAATTTTCCACAATCTTCTTCCTTTGGACATAGATTTGATTTCTTTTCATTTATCCTCTTATTATGGGTCCTTTTGGGGATATTTTTTTTATTATGACAAGTAAAGGAAGGGTTAAGTTATTTCACCCTTTTTATTAGAAAAATAAGGTAAACATGACCAAAAATAATAGGCCTTACAAATGACATAAATGATATAAAATAGGTTTTTCAAAAAAAAAAAAAGATATACAAAAATAATTGATGAACTAAATTATGCCTAATTAATTCCCATCTAAGTGGGCATGTGAGAAAAGAAGCATAAAATGCAAACCTGAGTTACATTTTTGTGTGATTTCTTACACTTTTACATAGGAGTCCAAATTCTTTCATCATACCCTAAATCATTGATTGATAGTTGGAAAGCATTTGATACTTGCTGAATCTAGATTTTATGAATTTCCTTCTATAAGGGATATTTGAGTTGGGAGGGTGCCTCCTCTTGATGGGTTATCATATAAATTTTCTTTCTAAACCTATGGTGAATCTAAAGGACATGGTTCTTTTGTTTCCTTGACAAAGAGATGATGTGGGAAAGAATATTTTCACCTTGTGACATGACATGCCAACTTGTGTCTCCTAGTGAAAATTTGTCAACAACATGACCTATATCATAGTATATCAAAAAATGAAATGGAAACCCTTCAAAGTCTACAAGTTGAACCCATTATTTGCCTTAACTATTCGGGTAATGTCTACAAGAAGATACTCGAAGATATCTAGATATACTATAATATTATCATAAGCTATATGAGTAAAAGTTGAATTGACCTTATCTATAGCCAAAAAAATACCTAATGAGTTGTTGATTTCTTGAAATAAGGAGTTTAACCAAATGAAAGTGGAATATTAGGAAACCTAAGTCAATAACACGTTGAAAGATTCCCTAAAGGTACTGAATGTCAAATGCCACAATATTAATATGGAATGTGTTGACCCCAAAACCAAAAATGATTAAAAAATGACCTTGGTCTTTGATAGATTCAAACTCTTCAATGAAAAACCCTTGAGCACAAGGAAAAATTGTAGACTATCTTCCATGAGTGTTTGGTAGTTGAAAGAGATTCACTTGTTTAGATCTAGAAGACTTGGCAAGAGGTGGTTGAATTTGCTAACCAATACATGCATAGAAAAATAACTCACCTTCAATTAGGTTTAGAAACATTTGCTTCATGATATGGAATGGTTTGGTGGTTTGAAAGAATCAAATGAGATTGGAATTATTTATTTCCTAATGAGGATTGGATTATGATTCTATCATCTTCTAGCATTGGACACTTCCATTCCTTTTCTAATTAGAAGCTTTACAAGCACAAGAAGTGGCCTTTAGTTTTATATGGTCTTCAATCTTGTCATATATAAGTTTAATTTTTATGCTTTATTGGTCTTTCCATTCTAGAAGGTGTAGCTTTGGAATGGTTAAGAATATTATATTTTTGATTTGGAGTGGTTATTGACCTTTTTCTATCTCAACTATGGTTCTTCAATTTCTATTTATACTATTGATTTTTTTATACTGCATGAATTAGCATCAAGATATTTCTCAACATGTCTTAGTTTTTCCTCATTCATGTACGCTATTTCTATTTTGGAGTGTATCTCTATGGCTTTGGGCTTTTATCTCACTCCAATTTTCTCTATCATTTTTCTATTTTTCCTTCCTTTTCGGTTTCTTTCCTACTTGAATTTCTCCCTCTCACACCTTATGTAGACTATTGTGACTTGTATCAATTGGATCCTATTAATTGTTTCTTAATTGTATTCTTCCTTCATAGTTGCCTCTTTCTTGTGTTTATTTTTCTATGGATTGTTTTTGGATCATTTTTTCTTTTATCTACTACTATTGTGCTACCATATGGTTGTATGTGGGTGCTTATGGAACCTGTTTCAATTCATTGTATCCCTTATGGGCCTCCTCATTATGGTACAAGGAACTATTATTATGCCTAATGCCATGCATGAGATTTCTAGAAGCCTTATGGATGGAATTAAAGTGTAGGAAATAACTACACTAGTGTTAAGGAGACCTAATGCTCTTTCAAGGATTCTTGTTTATGGAAAGATTATTAGTACTTTTCTATGAATACCAATTATCACATTAACGAGACTAAGGATAGTAATATGACTAGTAATATGTTTTTTCCAAGAAGGGATATAGATGTAGTTATTAAGACTTTGGATAATTTTAGTAATGAAAATATTGAATATCAACATTACCCATCTTCCCCAAAAGGAAAGAAAAAGGCTAGCATTGAGGAACCTTTTTTGAGTAAGAAAGCCCATATCTCAAGGGATCCCTTGCATGAACATACTACTCATCATCCATATTTTTATATGCCTTGGTGTTAGAATGATAACTTGTATAAATCCATAACTCCTATTATTTCTATTATTTACAATCTAGTTACCATTAGAAATGGGTGTATCTAGGAAACCAAATTGGGTAGAATAAATCTTCAAGACCTTACCTTAGCCATCATGGATTAACTAAAGAATGTGAATACTCAATTAATTCATTCAAGAATAGAAAGTGATGAGAAGGCACATAATGGATGAGCAAATGGATAATTTGAACCCTATGAATATCATCTCCAAAGATATCACATTGTGTTACTATCTCAAGGCTTTGGTTTAAAAAATTAGACCCCTCATTCATGATAGTAATCATAGGCTACATCATAATAGCCATGACCCACATCCATGCATTGGTAATCAAAGCATCAAATAGAAAGAAGATTCTATAGCAAATTTTAAATGTTGAAATATGATCTTACTTAAATAATAGTTTTCCTTTATTGTCTTCTTATAATCGACCTCTAGCCTATTTTATAATTGAATAAAATAAATAAATTTATTATTTAAAAAAGAAATACTTTAGTATTGATTTGAAAATTATATAGACAATGCACTAAATAAATTCAAAAAAATTGAAATCACATAAAAAATTATATTGAATAAATAAATGATATTGTTCATTTTTCAACAGCAATATGACCCAAATCCATGCATTGGTAATCAAAGCAGCAAATAGAAAGAAGAATTTATAGCAAATTTTAAATGTTAAACTATGATCTTACTTAAATAATAGTTTTCCTTTATTGTTTTTATATAATCGACCTCTAACTTATTTTATAATTGAATAAAATAAATAAATTTATTATTTAAAAAAGAAATACTTTAATATTGATTTGAAAATTATATAGACAATGCACTAAACAAATTCAAAAAAATTAAAATCACATAAAAAAATTATATTGAATAAATAAAATGATATTATTCATTTTTCAACAGCAATATGACCCAAATCCATGCATTGGTAATCAAAGCATCAAATAGAAAGAAGATTCTATAGAAAAATTTAAATGTTGAACTATGATCTTATTTAAATAATAGTTTTCCTTTATTGTCTTTTTATAATTGACCTATAACCTATTTTATAATTGAATAAAATAAATAAATTTATTATTTAAAAAATAAATACTTTAATATTGATTTGAAAATTATGTAGACAATGCACTAAACAAATTCAAAAAAAATCAGATCACATAAAAAATTATATTGAATAAATAAATAATATTATTCATTTTTCAACAAAAAAAAAAAACATAAAACATACTTTAAAAAATATATACTCAATGCCACTTCTAAATTTTTAAAATAATCTATTTTTTAAATCCAAACTATAATAATACATGGTACATATCCTCTAATATAAAATTCGTACCAAAAAAAATCTTTAATATCTTTTAAAACATTAGCGTCCCAACATCTCTATTGGCACATGCTGACTTTGGATAGGAACTTGCAACTTCTCTATTCTTAAAAAAAATGCAATTTCCTCGTAGATTTTTGAAGGAAGCAGCAGCCTAATTATTTGGCTCTGCATTATACATTTCAATTAGCCAACATAATTTAAATTTAAGTTTCTTAAAGCTGTGAAGTGTCCAAAGGCGTAATGGAAAGCCTTGTACTTTTGCGAGTCACTTAAACTGAGATTTTTCCACCCAAAACAATACTCAAAATTTAAGTTTCTTAAAGCTGTGAGTTGTCCAAAGCTGTCAGGCAAAGTTTTTAACTTTCCACAACCAAATAAATTCAAGTCCCTTAAAGCTGTGAGTTGTCCAAAGGTGTCAGGCAAAGCTTCTAACTTTTGACACAGAGATAAATTCAAGTACCTTAAAGCTGTGAGTTGTCCAAAGGTGTCAGGCAAAGCTTCTAACTTAACACAGCTACATAAATTCAAGTCCCTTAAAGCTGTGAGTTGTCCAAAAGTATCAGGCAAATTTTGGAGATTGCTACAACAGAACAAGTCCAAATATGTTAAAGTAATTAGCTGTCCGAAGGATTCTGGCAGACATTTTAAACGCTCGCACATTCTCATACTTAGAACCTCTAAAGCAGGCCGTTGACAGATTTCCTCAGGCAGCTCCGACATTTTTTTCTTGCCATCTAGAATTAAAATTCTCAATGCCACTAACTGATTAAATCCCTCCGGTAGCTTGGGCAGCTCCTGCAATTCACTGAAGTCTAGTTTTTCCAAAGGGCTCGAAAGAGCTCCTGTCATCTGAGAGTTTGTGCATTCAGTGGAATCAAATGGGCAAATGACCTTCACTGACAATAATATTTGAGGAAGCTGCATAGAGATTCCAATTGTCAGAACATGGCTACCAAACAATCAAAGTGTATAAATAATAAAATGTAATTGAAGACAGAAGACTTGCCTTACACAGACTAACTCCACCTTCGGTGAAGAAAGGCCCATGGAACACCCTCAATTTATCAAGCATCTCCAATTTCACTGGTAATTGAGGAAACTCATAGGATAGCTGAAGAAACTTCAATTCTTCAAATCTCATCTGACTTACTGTGCTCACTTTCATTCCTTTTCCCAAGGCCAGAACTCTTAATGATTTTCTCATTAGATTTAAGTGTCTCTCCTCAATAACGTGTTCAGATTCCTCGTTAACAAGCCAGACTCCTTTAATTTGATTGAGCCTCTGCAAAAGTACTGACTTTGGTTAGAGTAAATAATTTTAAACTTGTATTCTATCCGATCACGTAATTGGAAGGGACACCTGGCTAAATATACCTGTTCGTCTGCCGCTTCACATAGGGATTGATAATCTAAGATTCTATTCCCTTTTGCTAAGCCTTTTGCCTTTGCTTTGATGATATCATGAACAACTAATTTCTCCCCAACCGAATCGTAGGTCAAGAACTCAACGGAAAAATAAGGATCCTTCCTTGGCTTAGGAGTTAAAGTGACCAATCCTGCCTCAAAAAGAGATGTAACTGCCGTTGCTCCCACAATATACTCCACATCTTCACGATTCCATTTGCTGAAGAAGTGGCATATGTCAAGTAAAGCTTCCTGAATGTACTCTTCCAACTCACCATACACAAAATCAACAAGGCGTTCGCTCAGCATTTCTTCTTTGATAGTGCCCCCTTCTTCCAAAATTTCCAAGATGTCAGCACACCTCTCAACTCTATAACTTTGCTTATGTAATTGAGCGCCAACAATTTTGAGGGCCAGCGGTACCCCGCTGCAAATTTTTAGTATTCTATTTAAATCTTCTTCTTTGATGGTTGCACGTTGAGTTGGATCTTTTAACAAAATTTTCAATGCATCTTGATCGGGCAGAGGGTTGAGACAATAGTCTTTGCGCACCAGGTTGGGCTGTTCTTTAAACATATCTGTAGCTGCTAAATTTCGTGTTGTTATCAGAATTCTGCTACCTTGGGGAAGGCCTCCCAAGTCCTCCGGCAGAAGGTTTTTCAGGTCCGCTGACTGTAATGCATTATCAATGAAAAGAAAAATAGGTTTAGGTTTTTTTTCTTCTTCTTCTTCCCGTAATGCATTATAAATAGGTTTAGGTTTTTGTTTTTGTTTTTCTTCTTCTTCTTTTTCTTTTTGACATAAAAAAGCTTGAAATTTAAAAGCTTCCATCAGATGATGTTGACCATCTTTGCAATCTCTTAACTCTATCTGTTGCCCACCATTATAATCTTTAATACAATCTTTCAAAATTTGCTGCTGTGATTTTCTAAAATCGTTCTTCTCTTGCTCTTGAAATATTTCAAGACTAGTATAATTATATTTATTGAGATTCGTCTTTGAAACCACAGCTTCTGCGACTGTGGTCTTTCCGAGGCCCCCAAAACCATAAATTACTACTGCAAGCGATGACTGGTCTGTGGTTGTCAGAAGATCAAGTATTGCATTCACTGGCTCGTCAATCCCAACTGTTGAGTGACAAACAAATATGTTAGGATAAGTTTTGCAGTGCTGAACTTGTATGTAGTATTATACTAAATAAATTAAAGATATATAAACAGAGCTATAAACAAAGCGGTGGTCCATTATAAAGGCCATAAACATTGAAGCATGAACAGCTTTTAGGAAATTAACTGAGAAGGTGAAGATCTACATTTCTCAAATGCAAGGTACATTTTGCATTTAAGCGATAGGGAATTTACCATTTCAAAACAGCAATCTTGAAATGGTCTGGAGACCATAGTTTTTAGTAGGTAAGGTAAACTGAATTATCATCTAGGACTGGGGTATTATTGATCACAAATTTTCATGACTAAATAAATAATAATAAATTCTACAATAATAAGAAATACTTTAAAACTGTTATTTTATAAAAGTTGAGGGAAAAGTTTTTTTTATCTATCATTTGTCATTTAATTTAATTTGTTTTTTATCTATTATTTGTCATTTAAGTACATTTAATTTAATTTGTTTTTTATCTATCATTTGTCATTTATTTCAATTTTAGTGACATGAACCCATCTTGAATCATACTAGTTTTATGTTCTAGATTGAATCGTAAGTATAATTTTATTCTTTAAAAAGAATTATATTTATGATTATGTCTTCTTTATTCAAAACACTCTTTTGTTCATCCCAAGTCAGCTCTCTTACCAAATTTTGATCATAATCAACCAAAATATTTAAATTTAATGTATAGGATGTCATATTTAAAGTCAAGTCCTAGAAAACTAGAAATCATCTTAAAATTTGAAAATAACTTATTTACATCAAATCAAAAAGAAATTGAGACATCTGACATTGCAATTGAACAAAAATTATACATAAGAAACTACATTGATATATATTTTTTCTTTAAATCTTATAATTTAAAACTTTAAAAGAGACTATCTTAGACCTAGGAAGGCTTCATGTTTTAACACTTGCGCAGGAGACTCTCCAAGTTACTTTATAGCACCACACCAAATTCAAAAAGAAAGTATCATCACATATATTAAGACTCAAAAGTGAGCTATACAAAAAGATAAATCACATCTAGAAAGAGTAAATCATACAAGATCAAGAAAACTATTAACCGAAGAATACACAATTGTCAAGTGAATCTTTATTGGCCTATCATTTATGACCCCAACTTTTTTACTTCCAATAAGATAAAATATTTTTTAAAAAATTTCAAAGTTTCTTTTCTTTGATCAATTGGACAAGAATATTACATTTAGAAATTGCATGATAAGTTAAAGGAAAAAGTTAAAAGGGGGTATTTAATTTGAATATTTTGCATGGGGTCAAATTTTTTCATGAGTGCATATTTAAAAAGGGAATTGTTTTAATCAAATTCTTGCAACAAAATGTACTAACAAAAGAGTTTACAAAAACAAATAGAGAGTAATATATATTGTAGCATTGATTGATCAAAATTTATAATGAGGGTTTGGGAGTTGCAAAAAATATTATGGGAAAATGTGGTCTCAAATATAAGGATTTTGTGAGTTCTTGTGTTTCTAATTATTTTAAACTCATCCACTTTATGTCTAGTAGTACTTTAATCCAATCCTTTTTGAGTCTTCACATGTGTGCTTATGGATTCCAACCCTCTCAGATGTCCATAATTTGACCCAAAATATTTGTTAGTTCCCAAAACTATGGGTCTAAAACCCTAAAACATCTCTTACCTTCAAGGCCAAGGATTTATTTTTAAGAACGTAAAATTGGGGTTCACCAATAAACTATAGAGGGTTCAAGGAAAATGAATGAGAGTGGATAGTCTCCCCTACACTTTGGGCTTAGTTAGATGTATGAGGGTATTCCTAGGGGTAATATTTCATAATTAACTACAACTAAATATATTAAATAATAAGAAAATATTAGTAGTATCTAGAAGTATGATTTGACCCTAAATTCTATCACTAGATCAAATACTAACCTACTTTTATAAACTCCATTAAATGAATATAGACATGTAAAGCATGACTCACCAAAATAAAAACTAATAAGCCTTGATTAAGATATTTCCTTGGATATAACACTAAATTATGAAACGCATTGAAACTTACTTCTTACTCCTATATTATTGGTGAATTATTTTGTTCATTTTAAGAAAATTAAGGGTCAAATTTTCAAGACTAGTGTCTTACATGGGTTATAGAGTTGCATTCAACCGTATGAACAAAGCATGAGAAATAACAATGAATGTATGATACCAAGTAATAAAGTCTACTTAAGAATCCTTCTCCAAATGTGAAAATACTCATATATAATAAGAAATTGACCATTATAAATATAATTTATATTTTTAAAGTGTTGTGGAACTCATCAAATTTATATTACAATCATACTAGACATGTGGATAAAAAACACTATAAACAAGGAGAGACTTCTCATATCTTTTCTTAGAATTTTGTAAAATGTCTACAACTAGCCAAGGAGACATAAGATTACATATCTATGCTTCAATTAGCTACCTCTCTATAGCTTTTAGAATGCACACCCCAAATGGTGAATAGACATGTAGTTGTTGAAACCCTATAATACCCTCTACAACCTATATTCTATTGAAATAAGAATGACAAAAAATTTGAATGTAGAATGAACTTTTATTTATAGTTCACATGTCCCTATCATTTAGGATAGGAGCTTTGGGTTGAAGTGAAAATCATGGATCTATCTTGCAGGATTTTCCCAAGACCATGGATGTCACATGTGGGGGTTATCTAGATTCATGGGACCTCAAAAATCCATGGAACAGATTAAGTGCAAGTTGAAGAGGGTGATTGGAACCTCAATGATCATATTTGTGGTAGCATGGCCACCCCTATTGTATGCAATTAGATATACATGAGAAATGATGGCATTAGGTTTGAATAGATGTATTTTAGGAAAGAAAGGAGGAATTGGTGGTTCTAGGGTCAAATTTGGTATCAATGGAGTGATAGGAAAGCATTGAATGTATGTGAAATCTGATTTCAAGGGTTTCTATGCCAAAGCTAGCCACTTGATAATTTTTAGTTGGGCCTTAAAACAAAATTGAGTATTTAGGTATCTAGCAAGAGTCCAAGTCCCAAAGGGACTTGAGGAATTAGAAAGGATTAACCGATTCAAGTGAACTAAGAGTAGGGAGGGCAATGAAATTTTGAACATAATAGAAGGGTTGGGTTTTGGGGGTTATGAGGAACTTGGGAGAAGGCGGTCAAGAAAAGGAGAAGGCCAAGGGTTAGGTAGAGAACATGGACCAAGACCAAAAGGATTAGAGAAAGGATTAGGCTATGGGCCTAGGGAGGAAATAGGAACTGACAAGAGAGCATAGGCCAAGAATAGAACCTCATGGGAGTGAGAAATACATAACCATGGAGAGTGGAGGAAAAGAGGGATCACTTGGACTAAGAGGAAGAGGATTGTAGAGGGACTAGGGAAAACCTAGCATTGAGGACATGGTGCTAAGGTTTGGAGTCCTAAAGTTCTAGGTTCTAAGGGGAAGTGCATAAAAATGGGATTGGAGGTTTCATGGTTCTTGAGAGTTTCAAAATTTCATGAGTCCAGAGTGCATGTGAGAATTGAGACTAGAGGGATGGGAAAGGAAAGAGAAAGGACTAGGATATAAGGAGGACTTGGCATCAAGGATATGGTGTCAAATTATAAAGTTCTCTTCAAGCTTCAAGCTTTGGGAGACAAATAAGAAACTGCATAGGAGGTGAGGGATGGAGTTGTTAGAGTAAAGGTTTTAACTTAATTATGGTTAATTAAGTTACCTTTATTCCTCTCTTAATAGTTCACAAATTTTCATGACTAAATAAATAATAATAAATTCTACAATAATAAGAAATACTTTAAAACTGTTATTTTATAAAAGTTGAGGGAAAAGTTTTTTTTATCTATCATTTGTCATTTAATTTAATTTGTTTTTTATCTATTATTTGTCATTTAATTTAATTAGTTTTTTATCTATCATTTGTCATTTATTTCAATTTTAGTGACATGAACCCATCTTGAATCATACTAATTTTATCGTTCTAGATTGAATGGTAAGTATAATTTTATTCTTTAAAGATAATTATATTTATGATTATGTCTTCTTTATTCAAAACACTCTTTTGTTCATCCCAAGTCAGCTCTCATACCAAATTTTGATCATAATCAACCAAAATATTTAAATTTAATGTATAGGATGTCATATTTAAAGTCAAGCCCTAGAAAACTAGAAATCATCTTGGAATTTGAAAATAACTTATTTACATTAAATCAAAAAGAAATTGAGACATCTGACATTGCAATTGAACAAATATTATACATAAAAAACTACATTGATATATATTTTTTCTTTAAATCTTATAATTTAAAACTTTAAAAGAGACTATCTTAGACCTAGGAAGGCTTCATGTTTTAACACTCGCGTAGGAGACTCTCCAAGTTACTTTATAGCACCACACCAAATTCAAAAAGAAAGTATCATCACATATATTAAGACTCAAAAGTGAGCAATACAAAAAGATAAATCACATCTAAAAAGAGTAAATCATACAAGATCAAGAAAACTATTAACCAGAGAATAGACAATTGTCCAGTGAATCTTTGTTGGCCTATCATTTATGACCCCAACTTTTGTACTTCCAATAAGATAAAATAATTTACTTTAAAATTTCAAATTTTCTTTTCTTTGATCAATTGGACAAGAATATTACATTTAGAAATTGCATAATAAGTTGAAGGAAAAAATTAAAAGGAGGTATTTAATTTGAATATTTTGCATGGGATCAAAATTTTTCATGAGTGCATGTTTCAAAAGGGAATTATTTTAATCAAATGCTTGCAACAAAAATGTACTAACAAAAGAGTTTACTAAAAACAAATAGAGAGTAATATATTGTAGCATTGATTGATCTAAAGGAAGGCAATGTTTGCATAAAGAAAACAAAATACAAATGATATATACAAAGGGGAAAATTTAGTACATTCTATTTTAATATAAAAGGGGAAATATATTTTATAAAAGTTCCAAAATCTAAGTATGGTCTTAAAAATACTTCAAATTTTTCTTAATCAAAATTTATGAGGGAACTTGGGAGTTGCAAAAAATATTATGGGAAAATGTGGTCTCAAATATAAGGATTTTGTGAGTTCTTGTGTCTCTAATTATTTTAAACTCATCCACTTTATGTCTAGTAGTACTTTAATCCAATCCTTTTTGAGTCTTAACATACATTCAAAAAGGAATTGGTGGTTCTAGGGTCAAATTTGGTATCAATGGAGTGATAGGAAAGCCTTGAATGTATGTGAAATAGGATTTCAAGGGTTTCTATGCCAAAGCTAGCCACTTGATAATTTTTAGGTGGGACTTATAAAAAAATTTGAGTATTTAGGTATCTAACAAGAGTCCAAGTCTCAAAGGGACTTTAGGAATTGGAAAGGATTAACCAATTCAAGTGAACTAAGAGTAGGGAGGGCAATGAAATTTTGAAAATAATAGAAGGGTTGGGTTTTGGGGGTTAGGAGGAACTTGGGAGAAGCTGGTCAAGAAAAGGAGAAGTCCAAGGGTTAGGTAGAGAACATGGACCAAGACCAAAATGATTAGAGGAAGGATTAGGCTATGGGCCTAGGGAGGAAATAGGGACTAACAAGAGAGCATAGACCAAGAATAGAACCTCATGGGAGTGAGAAATACATAACCATGGGGAGTGGAGGAAAAGAGGGATCACTTGGACTAAGAGGAAGAGGATTGTAGAGGGACTAGGGAAAACCTAGCATTGAGGACATGGTGCTAAGGTTTTGAGTCCTAAAGTTCTAGGTTCTAAGGGGAAGTGCATAAAAATGGGATTGGAGGTTTCATGGTTCTTGAGAGTTTCAAAATTTTATGAGTGGAGTGCATTTGAGAATTGAGACTAGAGGGATGGGAAAGGAAAGAGCAAGGACGAGGATATAAGGAGGACTTGGCATCAAGGATATGGTGTCAAATTATAAAGTTCTTATCAAGCTTCAAGCTTTGGGAGACAAATAATAAACTACATAGGAGGTGAGGGATGGAGTTGTTCGAGTAAAGGTTTTAACTTAATTATGTTAATTAAGTTACCTTTATTCCTCTCTTAATATTTCACTTTAGTTTGCATATTGTGACATTTAATAATTATATTATTATTAAATGTCTACCTATTAGGGTTTCTTTAGGGTTGCACAATTTCAAAAAATAAAATAAAAATTAATAAAAAGGGGGGGTCTCTGTGAGGCCTTCCTTCATATTTTTTTTAGCATGCTTTCATCTCTTTCTGGAGAGGAATTTTGCCCACTGGGTTTTCTCCTTTACTCCGCTTTATAGAGATTTGGTTGTATTCGAGTACCTGATCTAGCCTAGTTTTTGGGACCCTTGTTTGCTTTCATGCATTGTAGTTACCTTTGCTTTCTTGCACCTGTTTGTAGCTACACTCTTTCTCATCTTAAGGGGGGATGTTTCAGTGGATACTACTTTGTATAGATAGTTGGTTGGCAGTTTGTTGTACGTGACCCACTCACGTCCTGATCATTCCTTTGCGGTTGGCCTTGTCTCTCGATTCTCACATGATCCACATGAGAGTCATTGGCAAGCAACCAAATGTATCTTGAGGTACATTCGCGGCACCACACATTATGGTATTCACTACACATCAGGATCCCTTCACATTGTTGACTTTACTGACTCAGATTGGGTTGATGATGTCAATGATTGGAAGTCTACTTCTAGATTTATTTTTTGCCTTGGTTATGGTCCTGTCACATGGTCTTGCAAGAAGTAGCTTGCTATTGCATTATCCTCTACCTAGGCTGAGTATCGAGGAGCAGTGTTAGCTAGTCAAGAGGTTTTATGGCTTCGACAGTTGATGACAGAGTTTGGGTTTCCTCTTGATAGTCCCACTATGCTTTGGTGTGACAATCAAAGTGCCATTCATATCTCTCGCAACCCATTGGAGCATCAACGGACTAAGCACATTAAAATCCACATGCACTTCATCAAGTAGTTGATTAAGGATGGTTTTCTCATCTTGGAGTACATTCCTAAAGAGGAGCAGGTTGCAGATATCTTAACTAAACCTTTGGCATCACTGCGCTATCTTCAGTCGTGCTCCATGCTTGGGGTGAAGGAAGTTGTCCTTGGGGGGTCTTTGTGAGGCCTTCCTTCCTTCATGTTTTTTTTAGCATGATTTCATCTCTTTCTGGAGAGGAGTTTTTCCCACTGGGTTTTCTCCTTTACTCCGCTTCACAGAGATTTGGTTATATTCAAGTACCTGATCTGGCCTAGTTGTTGGGACCCTTGTTTGCTTTCACACATTATAGTTACCTTTGCTTTCTTGCACCTGTTTGTAGCTGCACTCTTGCTCATCTTAAGGGGGGGTGTTAGAGTAAAGGTTTTAACTTAATTAT
The DNA here is from genome assembly GCA_007258455.2 of Sequoia sempervirens. Taxonomy (NCBI): domain Eukaryota; kingdom Viridiplantae; phylum Streptophyta; class Pinopsida; order Cupressales; family Cupressaceae; genus Sequoia; species Sequoia sempervirens. Next base: position 31,788 of record VDFB02023374.1, read on the forward strand.
GTTAATTAAGTTACCTTTATTCCTCTCTTAAGATTTCACTTTAGTTTGCACATTGTGACATTTAATAATTATATTAATTATTAAATGTCTACCTATTAGGGTTACTTTTAGGTTTGCATGATCTCCTTTTATAAGGATTGTTCTTTGTAATTATTTTACTTTTCTCTCTAAATAATATAGTCTCAATTTTCAGAGCCATTCTTGCTTTGCTTCAAATATCTTCTTCTATGACAGGTTATTTGCATGCAAGTGTTCTTCGGAATCTGTGAGGTTGGATTCTCAACTTCAACAGGAGTATCAAATTGACTTGGCACCAAGGAATCAAGTGCTATTTTTTTATGTTCATCCAAGGGGTTGAGGCTTGATGAGGAAGGTTGAAGGAGAGTAGGGAAATGGAAATGGGTGGGGATCAAGCTTCTAAGGGAACCTATAACCCTTGGACTTGGTCCTTAGATCCAATGTTTCCCTAAAAGCCTATAGCCTATGGAAGGAAAATCAAAGACCATAAACACATAAACACACCCAAGACCCATATTGAACAATTGGAAAAAATTAAAGGGGGACCCATTTAGGTTTTCTCTAATTAAATATTAATGGTAGATAACTAGGTAGGTGCACAAAAGGATTTAAACTTAACTAATTATTCAATTTATGAGTCCCACAAATTTGAGCATCAATAGTGGCTCTAGTTGGGGGTCACATTTGCCTCTTGTATGCATAGTGACAATCTATATATCTCTAAGAGTAAACAAAAATAGGGGACCAAAAGGAGATGGGATAAAAATGCTTCATGTTTAAACAAGGATCATGATTGCACAACTACACATACAACACAATATTTAAAAGATGAGACACAACATGAAATAAAATATATTATGTAAAGGGTGAAACCAACTCTTACAAAAGCACTACTAATCAAAAGTATCATGGATCAACAACCACACTAATTCTTTGGCCAATCACTTGAGGTACTATGCACAATCATGATACCCCTTAGAATATTTATATGGCCATGTCATGGGCCATATTATTCTCCACCCAAAATAATTGAGTTAAAAAACATTTTGACTATTCCCTAGCATCAACACATACCTCTAAAGCTACAAATTAGGTGCTCATTGTTAACTATCATTCTATCTAGGGGATAGCTCATGTTATCCAAGAAGAATATTATATATCTACCGCTTGGATCATTCTTCAGGTAAGAAAGGGTGGATGCATATTTTAAATATTTGACTCACTAAATTTTATTGCATCTAGACTTACACAACATTATGTAGTAGAATGCACACAAGAGGCACCGAGCTAATTGGTGCATCAATGTATTCTTAATAAATTATCTCAAATGAGATCCTACCCATGTCTTCTTCAAATATTATCTTATCATCCCATTGTGCAAATATCCACTTTCCATCATGTGATGACCTATTGATCAATGAAATGGGTTGTTCATACTCATAATCATTCATTTGGAGCAAAACAATAGCAGCTTATGATGTGGTAGAGAGGAAAAATGATAATGTTTTGAAAAAAAAAAACTTACCAAAGTTGGTGTACCTTAAATAATTTCCTTGGTTTGCATATACACATCAGCCAACTCCTTGCTCCAAGTGATTGATTCTTCATTTTCCTTTTCAAATGGAATAAGGAAAAAGAGGAAACTAATAATGGTCTCTTCATCATCATGACTTCCGAGGAGAAAATTAGAACTAACATTAATAGATGAAGTTTTCTAATCTTGCAATTGTCCACCTCAGTGTGTAGGTATTCCTCTTTACTCTCTATGGTGACCTTTTCACAAGATATGTCCATTTGATCATATGGGAATATCAAGTCATTTGCATCAAATATGCAAGGAATGTCTTGACTGCAAGAAGGAATATTTGTTTCCTCCAACTCATTTCCTACACATAGCACTTCTAGTGGAAAGGGTTGAAAAAATTGTACCAAAACCTTATTTTTCTCTATCACCTTCTATGTAATATTATTGTCCCTAATAGATTATCCTCTACTCATTGTAAGTTCTCACTACTACACATTAAAATTATACTTAATCTAGCAACACTATCACCTTTTTGTGCACATGCACATGTTCATCCTCTAGCTATTATTATTTTTTGGGCCTACCTAACTACTACATCTATAAGGGATACCTTACCTTCACATTGAGGTTTAGACTATTGGTATATCTTGATGAGTTCTCTTTAAATATTTTTGGTGAGTGAGTAACTTATATTGATATGGATCAACAATATATTCATCTTGAAACTCCAATTCTACTACATCATACTCACTACATTCATCTTCTCCTTTAATAGAGTTATATCCCAATGCATCATGGTGATCATTCTCCTCTTCATAGTGCTAAGAAAATATGTAAGGAATATTTTCCTCTTTGAGTGCTCAATACAAATTTTAATTCCTAGGAGTAGCAAGTTGAGCTCTTTAACATTATAGCTCTACAAGAAGCCATTGTTCTTTCTCAAGGTGATTTAAGCTCTTCTTCATGTTTAACTTCTTATCTATATGAAAAAATAGGAGAAATAGGATAACAAACAATAACATGTATTTACACATCTTGAGGTCTCATGCTAAAATTTTATGCATTAAAATATCTACCTCAATATATCCTCTACCAAAAATCATAACATTTG
>VDFB02023375.1:0-20058 GCA_007258455.2 Sequoia sempervirens
AAATTCTAGGGTTGGCTGCTTTTTCGATCAGCCATCAGTGTTTTTCAAATCTGATCAACTGGGTCCATTTCTAATTGTATTCTGAACAAAACCCAGGTGCCAACTTTTTCAGTGAAAAATTGAAGAAATTAGGGTTTGCTGCTTTTTTAGTCAAAATTCAAGATTTTCAAAAACGGACGATTTGGGTTGTCTTGCAATGAAATTATGAGCAAAACCCATATCTTAGAAAAAAATCCCAAAAATTTGTCCGTTTGAGGCCAAAAACCCAGCATTCTAAAATTAGAAAGTTGCTCAAAACTTGTCTGAACATAGGCAAATTTATAGTCATTCTTCAAGGTTTTCAATATGGAGTACACTCCCCTCAAGTTTAAGACCAAATCAGCACTATGTCAAAACTTCATCATTTCAGCTGAAGAACACGAGGAAGTGCGATATGAGAAAAAGGAAAGGTATCAAAAAAGAGTTGTGCAATACTCTTCTGTTGGAAATCAAGAGAAGTGGCAGAAGCATAAAGTTGTAGAGCCGCCAAGTTATCAATTAGTGAGTCATCTTTTCGGGCAGCGATGTTTTTCAAGAATAGAACTCATAAAGCAATTGAAGAAGTGGAAGATTCTCTAAGTTTGATCATAGAAGGCAAAGAGATCTTGGAGAATCGAAACATTGCCTTAGATAGTATCAATGCACTTGACCAGGACACAGTTTCCTGCTTTTTAGAGGATGTGATCGAGATTTAAAGCAGCTTTCTTCTAGAAGCTTTCTTTTCGCTTTCTTTCTATTCTTGGAACGATTCTTATCCATTCTTTGAAGAAGAGAAAAAAAATAAATGTAATAGTTGGCGTTTCCCGCTTTTTCGGCTTTCTTAGGTGTTAGATATTATCTTCTTTTTAGATTTAGTAATAAAGCTTGCTTGCTGAGCAAGCCCTAGATTGTGAAAGCAAGGAGATTTTAGGGTTCCCTACTCCTCTGCTTGCCTATAAATAAGAGCCTTTGCTCATTAGTTTTCTTTAACAGTTATTGTGATAGCAAATTGCTGAGTCTCTTTTAGCCAGCAAGCTGTTATTCAGTGTCAGTTCACTTGTGTTTTTGATAGCGAATTGTTGAGTCTTTGTTAGCCAACAAGTAGCTGTTGTAATTGCTGTCTGTTTTGTGTAAGAACAAGTTTGCAAGCCTCCTTAGCTGCAAGTTCCTGTTCCGTGCATGTGTTAGGATAATCTTTTGTTCCAGAAGTTTGAGAAATAAAATCATGAGCCTCCTTTGCCTTGGTATAATGTCTCAAATTTCCGTTATTTGTGTTATGCTTCTATGATCTCAATTTCAGCTTATATTGAAGTGTGTAGATGTTTGTTGGAAAAGAGTTTATTGAGGCATTTTGTTAGAGAATCAACCCTGTTTATTTCTAGTTTCTCTTGCTCTGCGTATTACTTGAGAAGTTAGAAACGTCTTTAGCTTAAGTTAGTCGTAGTTGAAATTCTTAACTCAGAAAATCTCAGCTGCGGCGTTTGTGTTTTATAAACCTTGTGCTCTAGCTGATCAAAAAGATAGGCAACTTAGTTTTTAGTTTACTTTCTTTCGCAACATTAGCAAGAGGGAGCTTCCCCTCCTAATTTGAAGAGCAGTTTTACTGTGCATAGCTGTCTGTTTCAAATACGCATTCCAGAGGTGCGAATTTAAACGCCAACATTTCTCACCTTGGCTATATAACCAAGGGGTCTCTACTACATTGATCACAATAACAATCATATTGATAAGAATATAGTTTATTCTTGTCACATTCCATTCTCTCTCTTTGTGCTTTGGATTTGGTCTCAAGATCTTGGCAGCCATAGCCAATTCTAACACAAAACCTAATTTATTTACTAAATTAACAATAGCATGTTAATTTATTTATTTAACTATTTTATGTCATGTACTAAATTATAACATGCTTGACATCTGTTGCATAAGAATTTTCTGTTGACATTTTATGGACCATTTTCAGTCCCAAATATAGCATGTTATGTCTGATTTTCTGAATGGGAACATTTTGCAATATGTACTTTATATGAAATCTATGAATGTAAATTAAAGCCATATATTATTAGAAGTAACACTCTTTTCTAGACATAGGAGAGTGGCACTTTTCTGCATAAACAAAAACTTCCGTTTGTCTTCAGAGATGGTATTCTTGTCTTGTTTCCCAAACTGGCCATCCATTGAAAGTAATCTCAGTTTCTAAACTTCTTTGCAAGAAGCCCAACAATCCAAACATCTGTTTTTGTCCCCAGGGGTTAGATCACTGTTTCCTTCACTTCCACTCACTGAACCAACAATCTTCCACCCTACTGCACTGAAAGCATACTGGATTCTTTTCCTTTGCAACAAGAGCCAGGTTGTAACCCCTACATTTACTGTGTATACTTAAAACCAATCTCAAAACAACAAAGATATCTCTGCAAAGAACTCCTGCACAAATTAAACTTATATTGACATAGCCTTAGCGAGCATTAATTATACACTTGATGGCCTTACCAAACTCCTAACATCCAAAAATATGGATCAAGCGAACCATCAGAAATGCATTCATCTGGTTCCCAACAATGTGCAAGGAATCGGATCGCAATTTTCAATTGTCTAAACAAGGAGAAAGAAGGTTAATGATTTTAGAAAATGCTACCAAAGTGTTCTAATCGGGCTGAGGCTTTCAAATGTCTACTGCGAAATGAAAGAGTGAGAAGAGAGTTTACAATAGGTGCACAACATAAATAGCATCAAAACGTAATCATGAGAGTCTTCAACTTAAAAGAAGTCCAATTTCCTGACTTCACAGCCCCCCTCCCCCCACAATTACTGGCATCCATGGAGGTCATGTGGGAAGGTGCAAGTAGACTTTGGAATTGGGACGCTGAAGGAAGCCCTGGAACTGGACCCACATCAGCAAGTGTTATTTTGCTCTCAATTATCTGAACTTTGAGGATATGCAGTCCTTTCAAGCTCCAAAAGAAATTTCTTAGGTCTCATCAGCTTATATTTCTCTTCTAATTTGTCTTATACTAAATATCATCCTATACTTCTGTTTTGCTTACCTTTGGTTCCTATCTGGCTGGTTTTGCTTCTAAGTTTTTAGACTATTCTTCTCATTGGAATGGATGCTGGTACTAATAACAATCTGATCTAAGTGATCTTTAACTAGATTTTTTGTAACTATGTCAAAAATAGAGAGGTGGCAATTTTGACATGTGCTTTCTTTTATTTCAAACAGGGTCAAACAATGCAGATGATGTACAATATCATTGTTAAAGCCCTTCAAGATGCAGGGATGTCAGAAATGTATCATCCACAAGATTATTTGAATTTTTATTGCCTTGGAAATCGAGAAAAAAATGACAAGAATGAGCCACTTCCAGCATGCGCACCAGCTGAAAATAGCATTCAGGTTTCAATCCCTCAACTATTTGTGAATTTAAGTTTTCATGTTGGGTTTTGTATTTTTCTTTTTTCAGCTTTATATCACTAATGTAGCTTCTTGATATAGAAGAAAAGTCATACATGCAACTGAGCTAGCATTACACTTATCTACTAATTTTGACGTTAGTCAAAGTGAGAACAATGACGAAAAGTTTTCAATTGTTTTACCCCGGACACATCAGATCACCTGCACCTGCAAGTAATAAAAGAAATTAGTTAAACGAACCAACCTCTCCTTGTTTGGAAAGACTTTGAAACTGTGTTCTTCTTGATTCTAATTACCATATGAACTGATAAATGCAAGGTTAGTGGATATGCCTAATATTCATTATTAATAAAATTATAATATTGCTGAGTGCTTCTGGAATAGATTGTGTGTATTTTTAGCATCAACATTTCGGACCACACTCCGTGATCCATCATCAGGATAGAAGAGCGAGCATAAGGAGTAAAATGAATAGTTGCAGACCATGAAAATCTTAAAGAGGGAAGAAGGGGGTGGGTAAGAGAGGTTGGCACAAGAAACAAGGTGAGAAGACAAGAAAGCGAAATTAAATGTTAAGAATTAAAATCATAAGAAAATTAAGGTCAAGAATGCACATCTAATATTTATTTATTATATAGAAACACAATCAAGGAAAATGAAAGAGAACAAAAAATAATTATAAATTACAAGGAAGCAAACAAATAATATGAATAATAAATAATAGCAAGATTCCATAGAAAGAAAATAATCTAGAATAAGATAATTCAGAGAAAATGTATATGAATACAAAGCAATACATGAAAAAATTAAATATTATTAATACAAAGAACCAATTCATAAGTGCAGCCATAATAAAGTTACAAATTAACATAATCAAGACTAAAACGCAACACATCAATAAGAATATATTACAAAGAAACAACAACAAGAAGAAAATGTATTACATAGCAACACAAATAAATAGCAATAATACTATAAATTCAAGAAGGAAAAAAGGAAAAACAACTAAGAGGAAAATATGCATTAATATATACATGCACATATACATATATATATACATGTGCATGCTTATATAAATGCATAAATAAAGAATACAAATAAGACAATGAAATAAACAGAGAAGCCAAAGACCATTACGAGATAAGAAAACACAATAACAGAAAAGTTAGCAAGAAATAAATAACATAGAAGAAATAACAAAGAAAAGAAGAAAAACAAAAGAGGATAAGAAAAGTAAGGGACCAAAAAAAAAACCTTAAATAACAAATTAGAAAGGAAAATAATAAAAAATAACCTGAAAAGAAATTAAGCAATAATGAGAACATACATAAACATAGGCAAATACACAAACAAAACTGAGAGATCTAATACAAAAAAATGAATATAAAAAGAAAGTAAAAGAGACAAACTTAGAGAAGAAAGCAGCCAAGATAAGAAAACCAATAACAATTAAATTGCATGGAAATGAAAGAAAATATAAAAAAGATAATAATAATAATAATAATAATAACAATAATAACATTAATAACATTAATTTAACAATAACAATAACAATAACAATAACAAAAATAACAATAACAACAATAATAATAATAACAATAATAATAACAATAATAATAATAACAATAACAATAATAATAAGAAGAAGAATAATAATGGAATGGAATGGAATGGAATAATGGAATAATGGAATAATGGAATGGAATGGAATGGAATGGAATGGAATAATGGAATGGAATGGAATGGAATGGAATGAAGGAAGGAAGGAATGGAATGGAATGGAATGGAATGGAAGAAAGAATGGAATGGAATGGAATGGAATGGAATGGAATGGAATGGAATGAATAATGGAATAATGGAATGGAATGGAATCTGGAATGGAATGGAATGAAGAATAAGAACAATAATAATAATAACAAGAACAATAATAACAATAATAATAAGAACAATAATAATAATAATAATAAGAACAATAATAACAACAATGATAACAATAATAACAATAATAATAAGAACAATAATAACGGCAATAATAACAATAATAATAACAATAATAATAATAATAATAATAATAATAATAATAAGCACATACACATATATATGCGTATATATATGTATAATACAACATAATAGAAGAAAAGACTAATAATAAAAAACAAGAATATAACTATGAAAAGGCAATAACATATCTAAATATAAAATTGAAGGAACATAATAACCTAAAAAATTACAAGGAAATTATGAACCAATATAAATTAAACCGAATTTAAAAGATGAAAAGAAAAACAAAAAATAGAAAATGCAAGAGAATAACTAGAAACAAGAAAAACCCATGCAAAAAATGCAAGAATAAAACTAAAGGAGAAAAAAACCAAGAGGAAAGGCAAGACTAAATAGAAATACCCACGCGGAAAAAAACAAACACGCATGCGAAGGAGGAGAAAGCAAAGGAAGGAAGAGGGAGCATGAATGATGAAAATACTGAGCGCTAAAGGAACAAGAATAAACTAGGAAGAAAAGAACCAAAGACGAGAAGAGGGAAAGGGGAGGTGAGGAAAGAGAGGGAACATAGGAAAAAAACTACAAAAGGAGAGGAACTTGACCAAATGAGAAAGGAAGGGGTGGGAGGGGAAACCGACAAAGATGGGCGAGAAAGGAGAGGGAGCTACAACAGAGGGATGATGGTTGATTTCAATGGCTTCTTTTAGCTTCCTCTTGAAGAAATTATCTTCTCTGGATAAGATTTGGGTATTTTCAAGACAGATGTGATGCTTAGTGGAAGAGGAGTGGTCGACTAGGGCTAATTTGGAGGTGCGTTCGTGCATAATGTCGGCACTATGCTCTTTGATTCTGGTGCCAAAGGAGTGACCAGTTTCACCTATATAAGGAATGCCACATGAACAGACAATGGTTCCATAGGTTGTAAGGTTTTTCACAAGGCTACACAACAACCAACTTTCCTTCCTTGATGTTCTTCTCAAAAAACCAGATGGTTCCATAGGTCGTAAGGTTTTTGCAAGGCTACCCACACCGATCTCTATCTCCACTCGTTTTTTCATCATCATCCTAGCCAAAAGTTTGGTGTTCTTAAAACCTTGGCTTGGGGAGCCTACTAGATTTGTGATGATGAAAACTTAATGTAAGAGTTGATGCACCTTCACCAAGTTTTCAAATTAAATGGATACTCAAGCAAACAAATCTCTAGGAATCTAAATCTAGCTTTTTTTCTAGGTCCAATCCAAGCTATTCCTTTGTCCCCCCAAACATCTCCCTTCCTTTTGTTGATGGCATCTCCCAAAAAATCTCTAATATCCTTCTTAAGAAAGGCCTTCGTTGCACCTTTAAACCCCACTCAACCTTAAGGAAGTGTATCCCTTCCCTCAAAGACTCCAAGGACATCTTTCTCAACTCTAGAGTCTATAAGATTGTCTGTTCATGTGGCATTCTTTATATAGGTGAAACTGGTCGCTCCTTTCGCACCAGAATGAAAGAGCATAGTGCCGACTAAGAATCACATCTATCTTGAAAATACACAAATCTTATCCAGAGAAGATAATTTCTTCAAGAGGAAGCTAAAAGAAGCCATTGAAATCAACCATCATCCTCGCAACCTTAATCGTGATGAGGGATGGAGTCTTAGTTTGACCTGGCATCTGTTGGTATCCAACCTGAGAACTCATCATCATCGGTCTCATCACTAGTTTTGTTCCCCCTCTTCCACACGCCTTGTGGTAGCTCCCTCTCCTTTCTCGCCCATCTTTGTCGGTTTCCCCTCCTGTCCCCTTCCTTTCTCATTTGGTTGTTCCTCTCCTTTTGTAGTTTTTTCCCTATGTTCCCTCTCTTTCCTCGCCTCCCCTTTCCCTCCTCTCGTCTTTCGTTCTTTTCTTCCTATTTTATTCTTGAATTTCGCTTCCGGTCCCATTCCTTCATAAGTTTCTCCCCACTGTTTCTTCCATGGGTCATTTCCAGTTCCATCCTTCGTTCCATTTCACTCAGGTTTTCATTTCCTGGTCATTCTTGCATTTTCTACTTTTTGTTTTTCTTTTCATCTTTTTAATTTGGTTTAATTTATATTGGTTCATAATTTTCATCTTGTAATTTTTTAGGTTATTGTGTTCCTTCAATTTTATATTTAGATATGTTCTTTCTTTTTCATAGTTATATTCTTGTTTTCTATTGTTAGTCTTTTCTTCTCTTATGTTGCATTATACATATATATACACATATATATGTGTATGTGTGCTTATATATATATATATGTTCTTCCTATTTTATGTTTTCTTTCATTTCCTTGCAATTTAATTGTTATTGGTTTTCTTATCTTGGCTGCTTTCTTCTCTAATTTTGTCTCTTTTACTTTCTTTTTATATATAATATTTCTTAGACTTAGAATTAAATGTACTTCATATCATATTCATCTAACATGGTTGCAAGTTTCCATGACCAGACTTACATCATTTCAATTTTGTATAGGAAATTGTATCTTTAATTATAATCTGTTATTGGACTCATTTGGAATTGGGATTTCAGGGAAAAGTATAAGGTGATCCCAACAGGGGACATTAGAAGTGGTATCAGAGCATGTTCCTGCCAGCCTGTGTACAAACCAAACTATAATTAGAATTAACTATTCAAGCCTTCTTCTCAAGTAGGCCACTAATGCATCTCCATGTGTGTGCGCCTTCTGTGTGTATACTTTGTGACCTACATGTATTTATGCGACTATGTGTATACCTTGAATATACTTTGTGACTTCATGTGTATATTGTGTGTACTCATTTGTATACTGGGTGACCTTGGCATGGTGGACGGACCTACAGTGTAGTATGGGATGCACTGAATTCCCTTCCCAATTGTCAAACTATATACTTAGCCTTGTAGGGTTGAGGACGGACTTGCAATGTAGTATGGGATGCATCAAATCCTCTTCCCATTTGTTCAATGGTGCAAAAAATTGGAGGAAATGATAGGACCCACGGTGTTGTGTGCAATGCATCAATATTCTTTCTATTTGGGATGCATTGTGGACATGTTGTTGAGTATTTTTTCATTTATGTCAAGGTGCTTGAGCTACTTGCATGTGTGTTGAGCTACTCGTTTGTGTGCTTGAGTTGGTTGCTTGCCTGTTTGAGCTACTTGTTTGCCTTCTTGAGCTACTTGTCTGTGTGCTTGAGCTACTTGCATGTGTGCTTGAGCTAGTTGTTTGCTTGCTTGAGCTACTTGTTTTCCTGCTTGAGCTACTTGCTTGTGTGCTTGAGCTACTCACCTGTGTGCTTGAGCTGGTTGGTTGGTTGCTTGAGCTACTTGGTTGTTTGCTTTAATTTCTGATTCATGTGGTTTCAAGTATTAATTACTTATGGGATTGATAGATGTTTGACTCAAATACTCTAAACTCCTCATTAAAATAAAACTTGCATCAAATATTGTTTGAATGTTTACAGAAAGGAGCAATATTTAGTTCCAAATCTTAAGTTTCTTGAGGACAAGCAAATTCGGGAGGGGAGGACTGTCATGCCCCTTAAATGACAAAATATGAAACATTGAAAAATATACATAAAGAAATAAAATAAATAAAACACATAAAAAAAAATGTATATATAAAGAGATTTAATATTATTATAATTATAATCATCAAAATATTATTATTACAATCATCCTATGTTATATATATGTATATATATAATATAAGACTAATATAAAAATAATAATAATAAATATATGTTAAAGAAACATAAAATATAAAATATAAAATATAAAATATACACAGCAGCAATAGAAGGACTAAAGGCAGCGATTTTATCAAAGAAAATAATCTCATAAAGCAGCAATTAGAAGAGATAGCAAAAAGAAAACAATTAAAAGGCATCACTATTGCGAACAGTGATTACATTAGACAAAGATAGGAATTAGTTAAAAGCTATTAACAAAAGTGACTTCTTTTAAATAGACAAGGAGATATGCATCGCTTCATCTCAATAGAAGGATATAAAAGTTAATAAGGAGGGAACAAAAAGATATAGGCAGCGATTATTGAAAAGAACAAAAATTATAAGGAAGTAATGATCCCTAAATCAAGGGGTGTGGCATTTCAAAGAAGACAGCAATTAAGAAGATGTTAATAAAAGGCATGACTCCCAAAGTGATCGCACCCCTTCTCTAAAGTAGGAGAAGATATTAGACCAGGTTATATAGAAGGAAGAGAAGGGAAAAATTTGAATGCAAAAGTAATTATTATAAATCAATTAGGAGTAATTATATATATACAAATCTCATTGCAATAATGATGCTTGCAGCGATTATTGAGTTTATAAGAAATTATGATGCTTTGATATAAGCATGGAGAGTGGATTGTAATGTCCCCTTTCTAGTTCAAACATGTTGACAGGTTGCTTAGCCTATTCCTCACCCTCGTAGGCTAGAGCAGATGGATAGGGGGTCTCAGTTGGCAGTATTTGTAATGTCCCCTTCCAACTAGCCACTCAACGGGCCTTGTTGCCTTTTTAACTCCCGAACGCAATTGGTGAAACATGGAGTCATTTATTTAATTGCTTAATTATTACCTAAGTTCAAAATTATTCCCTATGGTGATATTAAGTGATTAATTAAATTATTTTATAAAGTGACCTGGGTAAAATTTTTTGAAGTGACAAAATGAAATATTTTTCAATATGACTTTAGACGTCACTTTATGTTTTGAAATTGAAAATCAAAAGTAAAAAGAAATGAAACTTTTATCGGGCCTCTCTTGTGAAACACAAAAGGAGGAAAAGAGACCTTGATTCGCACTTTTTGGATGAACACTTTCAGCGCATCTTCTTGGTCGTGGGTTTTGGAACCTTAGCATCTTGCTTCGACTGTGGGATATCAGTCCTAGCCAGATTTCGGAGTACCTTCAGGTTGCTTTGTGTTGTGGAGTTTGGAAAAAAAGAAAACAGTTGAAGCCGGTTTATAGACAGATTTTCGCGTCTCTTTGTTGAAGGGTTTTTTGCTGCTTGCGTGGGTCGAATTTGAGGCTCGTTATTTGTCCTTGGAGGCATCTATCATTGAAGAAACCATAGGCGCACCTTCTCACAAACAAAGGTTCATCTTAAGTCGTGGGTGGATGAAATCTGGGCGAGCTGGAGAAAAAAAAACGTTTTTGCTGATATTAAAAACGACTGTCTTCTTCTGTGCTCTGGAACTGGTTGTTGAAGGAGAATTCTAGAGTCACGTTTTCCTGAAGTTCTTAGGCTAAACACATAAGTAGAAGGAAGACGACTGTTGTGAGGGTGATATGGGCTACGGCTAGACTCTTCTGCATATTTCTGGGTCAGTTTCAACTCCTTCCAGCTGCGTCCATGCTGCACCAAATGAACTAATAGCTCCAGCTGCTGTATTGCAAGAGAAGTGTATGCCTTTATGCTATCTGTGTTGCTTTATATTGTGCAAGTAAATACTTGTTGTACCCAAACCAAATTTTTTGCTTCATCAAGGCATTTTGCTTAAATTAGTCTTAACCTTGCTAAAATGATGTAAAATACAGTTTTGGGCAATATCAAGCATGGAGTTTTTGTCAATATTTTGTCAGTCAAAGTCAGTTTTATTGATCATAACCTGAATCGGAGACTCAGAACGAAGCATTTCACGATGGAGGAGCATCTCACGACAACATTTCACGTTGCACATGGTCATTTCAGTGATCAAGATGATGATTTTAATGGTCAATTTTTGAAGTTTTTCAAGGAAAAGCAGAAAAGCGCACCTGTAGCCCAGGGGCGCCCTTCTTTTTGAAGGTCAAGATTTTGTTGAAAGTATTCATAAATACAGAAAAACTCTTCAGAATTGGTCTGGCTATCCGATGAGCTATTCAGTGAAACTTTCCAAGACTTGTAGTTTCGACAAACAGCGTCAGAAGTTGAAATTCCCAAAGTTCCAGATATGAGAAAATTGTCCTTTTCAGGCAAAAGCGCGCTTGTAGCTTGAGGGCGCCTTGCTTAAGGAGGGGGTGGATCTTGGCACTTCTGGTAGCTCATGCAGTCAATCTCTTCTCGACTAGTTTGCTCGTCCAACGAGCTATCAAACGCAGTCATTTGAGTCTCAGAGCTCCGGCAGCCGACATCTGAAGATGAGCTTATAATGGAGATTTCACGTTCCAAAGCTTCTTCATTGCATTTCTAGCGGAACTATAGCCTAAGGGTGTTGGTTAAAATGACCCTTAAGATGGTGAAATTTGCAAACGAGGTCTTCCTGACATCAATTCTACTCTAGTCTAGCTTCGCGATGCACCGTCTTGCCTGTCGATCCGATATTTTAGGTGATCGTGACAGAGGTTTTACCAAGCACGTAATTTCACGGGCGGACCAACATAAAATTTTCATTGTATTTCTACAGTCCAGAGGCGCCTAGCCTTTAGGCTTGTCAGATGAGGTCTTTCGTGTTCGAAGTCTTCACGAGACTTGAGCGTAATTACTTTATCTACTCAACGAGCCTAGCCGTCAGCCTTCGGGATCTGGCAAACGATCGTACGTGCGAGGTCTTTGGCAAAATGCTGAAAAGTGAAGATATCCGGAAAATGGCCGAGTATGGAGCGGATACTTTAAATAAAATACGCACTGGCATTTTTGAGGTCTTAGAAGCAGTTTTCTTGGTTTGTCGCCTGTAGAGACTTCTCTCATGGGTCCTTCTGGCTGTCCGTTAAAACAAACGTGGCTCGAATCAGGTTATCCCAGCTCCAGATATTAGAGGTCAAAGTAGGGCATCTGGTTGAGAGTTCAACTTTTGTCAAAATGGTGTCAGTGCAACTGAAGGCCAGGGGTGCTTTTGCTTTTGAGGCCCTTAACACAGCTTTCAGATGCCTTGTGTACAGTAGTTGGATGCAGAATGTCTCCAGTCACGCAGTGAGCTTGGTTGCCTGTTAGCAGGGTTCATCATTCGTCGTCAGCAACCGTTTGAAGTGTCAGATGGCAGTTTGAAGAAATGGTTGTCTGGAACCCGTAATTGAATTTAATCAGGGGCGCCTAATTTTTCAGGGGGTTAAATGATGGATTTTGCAGTAATGTCTCCCAGTACATTTCTTCCTTGTTCAGTAGGCTTTCTGATGAATTCTTCAGCTCAGTCTCAGCATCTCCCGGTCACTCAGAAATCAGTGTTGAAGTTGGCCAGTCATGACTTTGTCGTCAACTATAAAATAGAAAGTTAGTAAAAAGTGTAATATCTTGAGCAAATGGACGCCTATAAGCTGAAGAGATGATTTTTCAGAATCGGTGAAGTCACGGTGAATCCTAAAGCTTCATATGAATTGTCAATTAAAGTTCAAAATATTTAATATTTATTTTGCATTTAAAAGGCGATTTTCTATTTTTGGCGCCTTTGCTATTGCATAATGAATATTTTATAATATTTTATTTTCGAAACTTCCAGTCAGTGGCAGTGGAATTGAAAGGGGTCCAATCAGAGGTCTTCTATTTCAATCAGGGTTTTGAAATCTTGCAGTTGCTAAGTTGGTGCAAATTTTATCTTATTTAAGCATGGCGCATTCATTTATTATTCACAAAGCTCTGGAGAAATTCATATTTCTTAAGCGAAATTTAGTCTTCAAGAGAAATTCGTATTTTTCAAAGAGATTCATAGTTTCAAACAAAATTCGTATTTCTTAAAGCAAATTCATAGCTTCAAAAGAAATTCGCAATTCTTCAAGAAACAAAGGCAAAATCCTCAAAGAGCAAAGGCTTAAAGTAAATTTGCAATCCTTCAGTGAGCAAAAGCGAATTCTCAAACTTCATAGAAATTTGTATTTTCTCAAGGCAAAAGGCAAATTCGAATTTCCTCAAGAACAAAGGCGCAATTTCAAGATAAATTCGTGGTTTTCAAACAAAGGCAAATTCTTCCAGATCAAAGGCAAATTCCTCATCAAATTCCAAAGGCGATTTTATCTAACATATCTTTTTGCAGGTTAAAAGTTCACAATTATCAGCAATTTGAAGAAATCAAGGGCGGTTTTCATTGAAGAAGAACATACAAAAAAACGTCTTTTTCCTCCTTGATTCTCAAATTTCTCTCAAATTCCAACTTGCATGTTCCTGAAATTGGCAAATTCGACAAGTTCAAACATTTGGATCATTTTCATATAATTTCCTCGAGTGAAAATTGTGCGCTTGATTTTTCAGGAATTTTTAACTTCAGAACATTCGTTCTTGAGTTTCTAATTTTCTCAACTGAAAAGTCTTTGTACGATTGAGTAGAAGTCATATTTTTGCATATCTGACGTTCTATGTTGTCTTAGAATCCTTTTTTGGACAAAACCCATATCTTAGATTTTTCGCTGAAAATAATTCTTCGAAAGGCTATTTTTAACTCTCGCAGGCTATTTTTAGCTTCCAGAAATCTTGTCAGAATATAGTCAAGTTCACAGTCAACAGGCGAATTTTTTAGAATGCAGTACACTCAGCTCGAATATAGGACCAAAACAGTCCTTACTCATGACTTCCTTAGGTTGGTTGGGACAGATCTTCACAAGGTGTTGCCAGAAGCAGTTCTAGATCCTGTTAAGATCAGAGCTTCAATTATTCAAAATATTGAGCAGTCTGGTTTACTAGAGGCCGCTTCCATACCTATCTCCGTTCATTGTGTTGAATTCGTGATGGCTTGTATTAAGCATTACAATTCTACTACTCGTGAGATAGTGTCAGTTGACGGACGAGTCATTTGCAGTCTCAAGCCTCTAGACATTGAAAGGAGTTTTGGCATTCCTCAACAGCCGAACAGTCTAGTTATTTCCATGGAGCAATGTGAGCAGGCATTTGATGCTGATATGGACAAGTGTCAGAAGAAGATGGCAGAAAGATGGTTAAAAGAAGCAAAAGAACAGATTGCCAAACAATGTGGGTCGTGGTGAATACAAGGATGAGTACGTGATTCTAATCACTCCTAAATCGTGTCTCAGGTCAAGCACATGCGAATGTTTTCCAGCCTTGGATGTATTACATTATTGGTCGCATCATTTTTGGGCAGGAGCATTATGAGTGGACATCCTTCATCAGCGATATTCTCCACAGGCAGATCACCGGTTTCCTAGTTGCCCATGAGTTTCACATGTGTTCGTATCTGTGTACTTGATCGCTTATCAGGGTCAGTTCCGAGGATTAAACACTGTGGGTATTCTCAGTGTTCAGAAAGTCTACTAGTATTATGATCAGCTTGAGTTCACCAGGGTTGAACGTCATTTCAAGCGTGTTCATGAGGCTTTTTTGACTTATACAGTAAGAAACTTAGACCGGGAGTTGCATGTTCGTATCTCGGTAGTTGCCAGGGCAGCGATGGATGGATGGGCAGATTGGTTTATTCAGTTCCCAACATACACCTACATCCGAGTATACGGGTTTACAGGAAATCTAGCTATGCTTCCACGTTATCCTTCGGATAAGACAATCTTTCAGGAGTTCCTGAGATAGATGCATGATGTTCATCATCTTTTATGCCGCAGGAACAGACCATCTATCAATTTTCCTTTCCAGTTTGGAATGTATTGGTGCAAGTCGGCAATTGATGCTAAAATTGCAGGACAAGAGCTTGAGAAATATCATCTTAAGTATCTTATTGAAGCAAGTGCCTATGATCTTTCAGGTCATTATACAACTTGCCTTGCTGGAGGAACATATCATGAGCCTTCTATGGAGGATTATTGGGAAAATTGCGCAGATGACTTTGAGGTTCGCAGACGTAGTTATGGCCGCTTCTCTCTCTCACAAATTTCTGTTTTTTTGTCAGAGGATGTGGGAGGTTTATCAGATGATGAGGGAGAAGTTCTTCCTCAGTTTTTCAGAGAGCAGGTTGATACACAACCGTTGCCAACAGTTGATTGGTACGCCAAAGAATACGCAACGGTCAAAGAGAGGTCAAGTAGAGTTATTCAGAACAGTATACTTTACCTCGACAACAAGAAGACAAGGAGGGTAAGTGTTCCTAGAGCAGAGCCGCCAGTAGTGGTGTATCCTTCGCTACCTTCCTCATCAAAACCTAAATAGAAGAAGAGGAGTAATCCTCCCAAGAAAGTACAAGCGCCAAACAATTCAAGGGGCAAGGCGCTTGCTACTGTTACACACACGGAACCTGATAGACAGCCGATCACAGAGCCAGTTCAGAGGCCAGTTCAGAGTCCGCCAGTGCCTGAGGTTCAGCCTCAAGTTCCTACACCAGTTTCAGAGCAGTCACCAACCCCAATTCTCATTGAATTGGATTTAGACTCTCCACCTCGCAGTGGGTCCTCTACTCATTCACTCTCATCGCAACCTCCTGTTGCTAGTGTAGACCCTTCTAGTAGCATTAGTTGAGATCAATCTTGGATCGAAGCTCAGCTAGGAAGGAAGAGGAGGCAGCCATCCTATGTTCTTAATCATTCTGATTTTGATGAGATTTACCAGGATGTGCCAGACAAGAGGGTCAAGAACATGGTTCACGTAGAGAGGAACACTGACATGGAGATTGTCGTCGAGACTACTGTACCTCCACAGGGGAAGAGCTTGGCTGAGTTGGAATCTCAAGATTTTGAGGTTATCATAGTCAACGTTGGTCGTAGCACACGCCAGACTCAGGTTGATCTCCTACAAGTTGCTACAGACAGTGCCAGGGATAGAATACTAAAGGACGGAGAAGATAAGGCAGCCCTCAAGGCTGAAATCAGACAGCTTCGCCAATATATTTCTAGCCTTGTACATAGACCAGATGTCATCGCTACACTCCCGTCGATGCTTGAGCCTCCAGCAGAGCAAGGCCAACTTAATCACTTAGTTTCATATGGCAAGCGTTTGGATGAATGGGAGGAGTTCGTTGCTAGAGGCCGTGCTATGCTCACAGAGTTATATCAGTTGCGGTACAATGCACGAGAGCTCCGTCTTCGTCTTCAGGATGAGGAGCGAGGTATGGCGATTAATAAACCTCGGGATGAGATTATGATTGCTCACCTGAGTGTGGCAGATGATGCAGTCACAGATGCAGAGCATAGAGAAGCTATCTACTCTTGGAAAACACAATTGGTTTTCAGAGCAAAGATAGAAGACACTTTGGCGTCAGAGTTGGCTGAGAGTAGAGAGCACATCACTAGTGCACTCCGGTTTGTGAGGACTCTAGTATCTCACTTATTGTGCCGATATCAGATCGAGGGTGGTGCCTATGCTGAGCTTACCGATGTTCAGTCAGAGCTCCAGGCACTCATTCATACCATTTTCAATGGGGAGACCGTTGGTTGTAAGGTTACTCAGCTTACTGTCATGTCAGCATTGTTCGACAAGGAAACAAGGAGCAGAGGTGAACTTCAGTCTCAGATCACAGCTGGTGAGGATATGCTACACCGACATAGCATTCTTCGACAGAGTCTCATAGCTCCAGATAGTGATGCAGTTAACAATATCGTTGAGGGATTGATTGCTCGAGATCACGGATAGTAAACTTTAGTTCTCACCTCTCAGGATAGACATTACACACAGGAGTTAAACTTGGAGTTACCTTCTCAAGTTAACTCGCTGTCTCGTCTCATGCATATCTATTCTGAGATTAGCTTTACACACTTGGAGTTTCTTTTAGGGTTTTATGTTAACTGATGGTAGTCTTCCAGTTAACTTGCTTTCAATAAGGATGTGCATGCTTGCACAATTGTCCATCTTTAGATTAGATGTTTCAGTTAACTGATGGTAGTTTTGTAGTTAACTATATAGTTTACTTTATTAGGGCTTAGCAATAAATCTTGCATGCATTGCAAGACTGTAGTTGACTGAAGGTGATTTTAGGGTTCCCTACACCTTGATGTATATAAATAAGAGCTTTTGCTCATTTGTAAATAACTTTTGAACGAAGGAGAAATATATGCTGTGCCTACCTTGCCTTCAATATTGCTCGTTTTGTATCTGTTCATGAGTATTTACTGTGGTGATGAATTGTTATGCCACATAGGGTTTCATGCAATTATGATGGTGAATTCTTGCTTTAGTTAGATATAGTGGCTAGTTGATCATAGATTGTATGCTTGTCTCGCCAATGCAATTGAAATATTCCGAGCCAAATTTTTTTCAATTTTCAAATTACAATCAGAAATGCAAGACACCTGTTAGGGTTAGATAAATCAAACCAGCAGTTACACTATAACTCTTTGCCAAGAATGCGCACTCAATCTCAACAACAAGAGAGAGGCTGTCATATGGCAAGAGGATTGTTAGTACATTAATCAGAACTGTAACTGGAGGTAACTCTAACCAAGAATGGCGCCAAGTGATGGCGAGCATATGGTCAGAGGGTCTTAATTGAAATGCTTATACAAAAACTTTAACCAAGAATGCGCCGGCGAATGACGAGCATGTGGTTAGAGGATCCCTACCATCTAATATACTGAAAGCAAACTCAACACCAAGTATGTGCTACCCAATTCCAGAATGGAAATGAGGCGACCATATGGTAGAGCAATTACATGAAATACAATACTGGAAATGGAGCTCAACGCCAAGTATGTGCACTCCTATCCAAGATGAATAGGCGCTATCATATGACGGAGCAACTAAAAAGTAAATACAATAGACTGAGCAAGGATCAGTCTCTTCCACGAAACGTGGGAAATATAATAAAAAGCTTACAAATGTGAATATTGGCTGGTTAGTACTACTAACAGCGTTACAATATAATATATCTCCTGCAAGCACGAGGGATTATAGTGATAATCAACTGCTGAAATGTAGAGCTACTCCAAAATGATTAATATGACTAAGATAAACAATCCCAGCCCTATTAATAATTTTACTAAGTCTGATATTGCAGATTTGCAGTTAAAATGGTGAAATCAGCAACTCCAGAACTCACTTAAATGCTCATATCTCTCTCAATACTCACTCATTTAACTTGAAATCAGTTGCAAAACATTCTAATGATGATGACAATGAAGATGGATGACAAAAACTTCTCACAACGACCCCTATTTATTTTGCACGACTTCCAAAGCACTTACGAAGTGAAATTGCCTCTCAACTAGTTGTTGTCTTTCAAGCAAGAAGTCGAGCCAAGGCTAGGAGGCATTCATTCCTCGAAGCAATCCCAAAGCAAATCCGGTAGCATAACTTTACAAATTCATCAGATGACAAAATGAGGACTCAAAGCTCCCTTTTATAATTTTTGAGAGGACCCTCCAGAAGCTTCCAGAAGGTGCGCCCTAACTTCAAGATGTTTTTAGGGTTTTTGACTTGACCCATTCTTCCTTCAAAATGGCGTCCTTTTTCATGAAAGCAATTTTTCTTTAATTTAAAATTATCATTTCTCCAAAAGTTGGCGTCCCTTTTCCTCTTGAGCAATATTTGGCTTTTAGAAATATTAAAATATTTCCTCCATGTGAAAATACCCTTCAATGTCCCCCTTTTAAAACCAATATTAATTCATGATGCTAGAACAAGGAATTATAATGTTAAATTATAACATTATAATATAAAATATCTTATATCACCATGGAAACACATCAGAAGCCAAATTCAACCATACCGTCTGAACTGACTGCTGAAGTGGAGCCAACTGATTAGGAGTCAACAAGTCAACTGCTAAAAATAGAATTTACTAAAAATAATAAATTCATGTAATTGCTCAGAATGTCGAATTGAAACCACCAATGCGAAGCTCTCAGTAAACCCAGAAGGAATCCGCAATCCAAGTTCAACAATTCCAAAAGAAGACTTCGCAAAAAGACGAAAACATCCTCCAAAAAGTTTGGAAACCCTTATTCGAGCTTCTGCTTAGCGTATGAGTTTCCAGAAATAGGCTAAATCCAAATGAAGAGCGTAGGGCTAAATTGGGGACATTACAGTCCGCCCTTCCCAAAATTGCTTGTCCTCAAGCAATGCCACCACAACTCTAGAAAAACTCAATCTACACCAAACCAAACCAAGTACAATCCCAGGGTCCCAGATGTGTCTGAAGGAGGACCCACCATGCTGATGCTGCACTACTCTGATCACAATAGCGAAACCATAGTGCCCAAGACACTCTGAATCTTCAAAATCAATAATGCCACTGTTTATCACAAACCCGGGCATTGGAAAAAATAGTCTACTCAACTCAAAATTGTAATCCTCGGCATATCTCCCCAAGGTATCTAACACAGCCAAAACTGCAAATGTGACCTCTCTAAATCTTCTTGCAAAGAGGAAAGCAATCCTTTGCAAGAGCTCATCAAACTCAAACTCATGACTCCACATGAATCGACTATGCCTCCCTTGAATTATTCTGATGCAACCACGACGATTTCTGAAAACTTTTACAGTTCTCACTCCAAAAGCCTCAAAATGGTGAACCAAAGCATGTGAAAGATTGCTGTCCTAAACCCACACTGAGAGTAAACTGTCAAAGTTTACATCGCAAACCTTCAAAAGATGAATTTGGAGAGTAGGAAAGGTGTGAAGGAACAAATAATTGTTGCTGATCAAGGCTGGGATCAGCGTAGTGCAATCTGATTCAAGCGTCTTACACAAAGGAAAACAACAACACCACTCAAATTCCCAAGTGTGAGCATATGAGATGACCATCGAGCTGCAAGGTGACACCTCCAAAGTGGTTGGAAAACACACTAGATCCATCTCCATGAGAAAACTACCACTTCTTTGATCAGGAGTGATGAACCAACTCTC
>VDFB02023377.1:0-20357 GCA_007258455.2 Sequoia sempervirens
GAGAGCCCATGGGGCTTCATGACCCAATATGGTGAGGTGGAGAGTAGGCCTTGTTTTGTTTTGTTTCATTTCATATTTGTTATTTGTTGTTTACCTACACTCTGGGTCTTTACATTGGTGTTTGCAACACCTTATTTTCTTCATCATAATATATGCATATGTGTATATATTTGTATATATGCATGTGTAATCAAAAAAGTGTATAACTAGTTAAATGAGTAACAAATCATTGACAACAGAAAGGAAAGGTCTTTTGATCTGACAAGCACTCCAAAGAAAGAAAAGGAAATAGATTTACAGTCAACATAAATTATAACAAATATCCAAAGTCACAATTGGCAATGGTTGTTTAGCATCCAAGGCAGTATGACAATTATCTCTGGAGAGTCTTGCATGGTAGGGGAAATTGCAAATAGATCTAACATCAACAACTTGCACTTAGCTTTAAAGTTAATTCTTGAAACTTTGAGTATTATTGTTTTAAGCCTTGTTTCTAAATTATAGTTCTTCATTTTAATAAGAACAATGAAAAAAAAAAAAAGAATATTGTCTACATCTAATGCCATGTACATAGATTTCTACATGTACTTTAAATTTAGTGCGTACATTTACAAACAACATATTCCTACATATGCATCCAATCCATGATGCTCGATTGTATTTGATGGCATATTTGCAAAGTGTACCATTTTAGTTATTATTTCTTTCAGCCTCAAAAAAGGATTTGTTGGAATGATAGGCTGTATATTAAGTGTGATAAGAAAGATTGGTTTCACCATTGATCAAAGTGGTTGACAATGTATGTTCTTGCTTGGGGGTTTAGTGAGAGCCCATGGGGCTCCATGACCAAATATGGTAGGGTGGAGAGCAGGGCTTATTTTTTTGTGTTTCATTTCAGATTTTCTATTTGTTGTTTAGTTGTGATGTGGGTCTTTATGTTGATGTTTGTGTAGCATAGATTTTTGGCACCCACTTGCTTTCTAGCTCTCCTAGGGTTTTTCACCTAGAAGGATAAAGATGGGCCAAAAATGCTTATGTTACATTCAAATTCAATGCAATATGGATAAAATAAGGATGAAATATGCCTAGATATAATGATTGAATGCAATAAATGAATGATATTGATTGGATAATGAATAGAAACTAAAGGGAAACAACTTGTTTGAAAACATATTGTGTAATGCAACAATGAACTAGAAATGAAGGAAAAACTTAACAGAAATGAATGAAATAGAAAGTGTACACTTGAGATATTGATGAGGATTGGAAACGACTTTTGGAATGTTGTTGATGCTGAAATTTAGGACTGGTAGGACTCATTCACTATTCTGGGAGAATCAGTCCTAGTTCTTGAAAATTGTACTAGGGCCTATTTTAGCCAAATGGTTGTTCGAATCTACAAAAATCTTCAGAAAACATGTACAGTGGGACTCATTCACCACAATGGGAGAATTATTCCATTATGGATTTTCTAAAAACTAAAAAATGGAATCTGTAGCTTTTGGTCTGCTCAATATGCACCTCGAGGTACCTAGATCTGAAACCTTGATTTTTGAAGCTGTAAATGAATTTTTGTGTATGTTTTGGCCTTGCAAAATTGGAGATTACTTTAACAAGTTTGTAAACTAATCTTCAATAATTTCCAAGCCATCCAAGCACCTAAATCTACAAACATGAAATGAAAGAGAAAGAAATGTTGAATGTTAGGGCAAAGGAGTTTGCCTTGGTCAAACCTCTTTTAGGTAATTCAACCAAAATGATGAAAGAAAGGAATGAAACATGCAACAATGGAATGGATTACCTTTCCATGATGATTGATCTTGAAAGTCTACAATATAACATGTAGAATCTGCCCTTGGATGTCTTAGGAAGCTAAATTGATGACTTGCAATGTAAATTCCCTAGCTTGCTTGAATTTGGATAGAATATAGATGATGAATGAATGATGTGAATGTGTTAATGGATGAATAGATGTAAAAATGAGTTTATATAGGTGATTTTATAGGAAATTCACCTTATTTTCCCATTAATTAGATACCTGAGACTGACATGGAGAAAAATTAAACTTAAAACCTTATTTTTCCCACTCAAAACCCCGAAAATGGCTCAAATGGGACTCATTCACCACTAATGGAAAATGGGTCCCACCTAGATGAGACTAATTCACCACTAATGGTGAATGGGTCCCACAAGGGCCATTTTTGCTAGCTGGAATGCTGAGAAGTAAGAAAATTAGGCTTCTATGATGGCTATGTTGGTTATTTGATCAAATTATGACTCAAAATGCACAATATGGGTTAATAGGGGCATATTAGTGATGATGTAAATGTTAAATAGGGGTTGGGACCTAGAATTCAATGTGAAAGTGTAATTAAATACACTTTACAACACTAAAATGAGGTCCACATAGCCTAGAAAGGCACAGGAACCAATGTGAAAGTGCAAGACACTTTGCAACACTAGTTTATTATTAATTTTATTTTATAAACCTTCTATATTGATGTAATATTGTTATTAAACACATTTTATAATGTTGAATTAGGGAGAAATGGATTCATTAAGTCTAGAAAAGTGTGAAAGTATCTTACAAGACTTTACAACACCTTTACAAGACGTCGTTAAAAGCATGTTATTTAATTTGCAAGGGTCCAAGACCTAATGTGGATGCATACAATGCCTCACAACACTAGATTAAGACCTCATTAAGTCTATTTTATCATGAATTAATCCCATGTCAAGCAAAGGGTCCTTTTTTCTATGACACATGTAGCCCCCACTTTAGTGAGAGGATGAACTTGCTTCAAACTCACACTAAAGTAGACATTCAAGAGAGATCATCATGTATAGATGCAACTGACAAAGAATGAAAAAAATCAGAGGTGGCCAAGCCCCTAGGATCTAAGATCCTAAGTCAAACCCCCAAGATACAAAATCATGCAATAGAAAGAATGAAAAGAAAAATGAGGTGGAAAAGATGTACTCACTCTGAGGCCACAGAACTTCGGGTCATCTGTGGGGTGAGAAGTCCACAACATAATCACTCTAGGGCCACAAAATTTTTGACTATCCATGGTGTGAGAAAGCCCAAAAGAGTGGTTTAGTGAGAAAGTCATGCCATTGTGTCGGCTTCCCACTGTATAATGAGAAATTCATGCCAGTGTGTCGGCTTCCCATTATACAAATCATACCAAAGTTATGCTCCTAATAACATTGATAAGGCACCATAAGGTAATGCTTTTTGTAAATGTTTTTTAATGTCATGTAAAAATTTTGTTGAAGGGGATTTTTCTTTGTTCATGTAAGGTCTTCTTCTTGGGGAGAATTTTTCCTAATGTCTCCAATAGAAGACAATTCAGGATTTCAAATCATTATCCATGGGATGACTCGTTCGCATCAAGCCACTTCAGTTGATCATACACTCTTGGAAGGCATCAAGCCCATTGACACCACCAAGGAGAAGAAACATCCCAAGAAAAAGTAAATCACACCATGAAATTTGCAAAAGGATGTTGCCTATGTATGCCCACCACTTTAAAGTTGTTGCTAACACCATTACTATGAGCAATTGCTTTAAAGTAGAAGAAAGTATGAGAGTTTATTCAAAAATACCTATGCCAAGTCATATGTTTTCGATAAGCTACATCATGAAAAAGGGTAGTATGTCAAACGTGAGACAATCTTAAGACATGTCGTCCACATCCCAAGCTTGCTCTTACATGTTCATGCAAGGTTAAGGACAAGTGAAAAGAGACAATGGAAAGTGACATACAAGGTCAAGGCTATCAAACCCCTTTCCCCCACTTAGTGTAGGACAAAGGTGATCCTGAAATGGATGATGGTATGTTGCCCCTTCTGATGGATGTAAAACATGCAATGGTGAGTATGCTATGATTATACAACTATTGCATGGAAAGGAGCAACAACTAATGGTATTTATGTGGATAAGTAAAAAAAGTTTTGGCTTGATTGTTTTTGATTGTATATACTTTGTTACATATGTGATCAAGGTCATTGTAACTTGGTTGGTATGAAACATTATGCTTGGTTGGGTAAATGATGAGTTGGGGTTGGTGTTGAGTTTTTTGCTTGTGTGATGGTGGGTAAAGGATGAGTTTGGGTTGGTGTTGAGTTTGTTGCTGGCGTGATGGTGGGTAAATAATTATAGGATTCTTTGGATGTTCCATGGGGTATGTAGGTAGTTCACTAATTGAAGGGGATCTAATGGACACTTGCGCATGCATAACCTCAGCGGTCTTGGTTTGATGTATCCCTAAGGAGGACAAATCATTTTCTTGTACCATAATAGTCTCCCTAGGAGGAGAATTTTTAGGAGAAAGACAATCCAAATGTTCTTGACATTCAAGGAATTTTTCTTCTAAAATGTCATCATCGTAAGTAAGGGAGCTATCCATGGTTGAATTGTCTTGGTATATGATGTGTTCCCTCATAAGATCCTCATTATTTTCATTGATTGGATCTTGTAACACCATAATATCGTCTTCACTAATAGGAGAGATATTAGGAGAGGGAAAATTGTCTTGTGCCATAACATATACCCTAGTAGGAGAGCTTTGAGAAAAGTGACAATCAAGAGGTGCATCACATTTTGAAGCTTCATCACAAATAGGGGAGTCATGAAGGGGACGACAAATAGGATTTCCATGTGTGTCAATGATTGGATCTTATTGTTCAAATAGAGCCTTTCAATTGTTAGGAACATTAGGAAGGAGAGAAATAATGTTATAACTCTCAATCATTGAGTTTCTTGATACCAACATATTCCCCTCACAAATGTGTTGGTCATGACCATTCATGAAAGTATTGTCACAAATAGGGGAAGTGTTGGGAGATGAATGGAGACTAGGTAAAGTGGTGGAAATGCATTCATCTTGTGTTTTTATACTATCTTACGAAGGGGGATGAGGAAAAGGACAAACAAGACCCTCATGATGCTCACTGATTGTACCTTCTTTTGTTAAGATACCTTCATCACTAAAAGGAGAGGTATCGGGAGAAGTACAATTAGAATCATCATTTTAATCTATGTTTGTATTCCCTTCTAACACATCATCCACACAAATGGGAGAGATAGGAGGAGTGTAAGTTTAAGACAAGCATTAACATTTTCATTTTCTTGTGCTAGGAGACTATCCTAACTAGGGAATGCATTGAATGATGAACTTGAATGTTTGTTAACTAGCTTTCTCATTGCAAATTTGGAGAAGATTGAAACTAACATTTTATAATAACAATATGTGCTAACTCAAAATGCAATGTAAAAGATTGAAATGAAATACAATTTTCAAATAATAAGTGACTAATTATGCTATGTAACAATATGCGAATGCAAATGTAAAATGTAAACCATGCATGAAATAAGATAATTTAGGCTAGATTTGATGAAATGGATGATACAAAAATGCAACTAACTGATACAGGTATGAAATGGCACCAAACAGAAGCCTAAAAATAGGGTTTTCAGCTCTGTAAAAGATAGTTTTAGGGGTCAGAAGGGACTGATTCGCCCAGGGTGGTGAATGAGTCCTAGTATGGAATTTTTTAAGAATTTTAATAAATTTTTTAGGGATTTTGATGTGTTTTGAGTGCTATGATGTAGAACTAAATGAAAAATGTAGAATTTCAGAAAATTTAAATGAATGACAAAAATGCAACCTACATGCACTTTTTATGAATGCAAAATTTAATGCGTAGCATGCAAATGAATCATGCAAATATTAATGTAAGCTAGATCTATGACTATGAAGGAGTCCAAATCATAAAAGATAATTTTTTGAAAAGAAGGTCCACCAAAATGTAGCATAGATTTTTGGCACCCACTTGCTTTCTAACTCTCCTAGGGTTTCTCACCTAGAAGGAGAAAGATGGGCCAAAAATGCTTATGTTACATTCAAATTCAATGCAATATGGATAGAATAAGGATGAAATATGGCTAGATATAATTCTTAAATGCAAGAAAAAATGAGATTGAATGACTAATGAATATAAACTAAAGGAAAACAACTTGTTTGAAAACACATTATGTAATGCAACAATGAAATAGAAATGAAGGAAAAACTTAATAAAAATTAATGAAATTGGAAGTGTGCACCTGAGATATGGATGAGGACTGGTAATGACCTCTATAATGTTGTTGAAGCTAAAATTTAGGCCCAGTGGCACTCTTTTTCCATTATGGGCAAATCAGTCCTAGTTCTGGAAAACTGTACCAAGGCCTATTTAACCCAAATGGGTGTTCGAATCTACAAAACTCTTCAAAAAAAATGTATAGTGGGAGTCATTCACCACTCTAGGAGAATTAGTCTATTCTATTTTTTCTACAAACTCAAAAATGGAATTTGTAGCTTCTGGTCTGCTCAATTTGCACCTCCAAGTATCTAGATCAGAAACCTTGATTTCTGAAGCTGTAAATGACTTTTCATGTACATTTTGGCCTTGAAAAAGTGGACATGAGTTTAACAAGTTTTAAAACTAATATTAAATAATGTCCAAGCCATCCAAGCACCTAAATTTGTAAACACACAATGAAAGAGAAAAAAATGGTGAATGTTAGGGAAAAGGAGTTTGCCTTGGTCAAACCCTTTTTAGGTAATTAAACCAAAATGATGAAAGAAAGGAGTGAAACATGCAACAATGGAATGGATTACCTTTCCATGATGATTGATCTTGAAATTCTACAACATAATATGTAGAATCTGCCCTTGGATATCTTAGGAAGCTAAATTGATGACTTGCAATGAAAATTCCCTAGCTTGCCTGACTTGAGATAAAAGATAGATGATGAATGAATGATGTGAATATGTTAATGAATGAATAGAAGTAAAAATGAGTTTAAAGGGGTTCTTTTATAGGAAATTCACCTTATTTTCCGATTAATTAGATCCCTAAGGCTGACATGGAGAAAAATTAAACTTAAAACCTAATTTTTCCCATTCAAAACCCCAAAAATGGCTCAAATGGGACTCATTCGCCACTAATGGCGAATGGGTCCCACCTAGATGGGAGTAATTTGCCACTAATGGTGAATGGCCATTTTTGCTAGCTGGAATTTTGAGAAGTAAGAAAATTAGGATTATATGATGACTATGTCAGTTATTTGATCAAATTATTCCTTATGATGCACAATATGGGTTAATAGGGGCCTATTAGTGACGATTTAAATGTTAAATAGTTCTTGGGACACAAAATTTAATGTGAAAGTGTAATTAAATACACTTTACAACACTAAAATGAGGTCCACATAGCCTAAAAAGGAACAAGAACCAATGTGAATGTGCAAGACAAATTACAACACTAGTTTATTATTAAATTTATTTTAGAAACCTTCTAGATTGATGTAATAATGTTATTAAACAAATTTTATAATGTTGAATTAGGCAAAAATGGGTTCATTAAGTCTAGAAAAGTGTGAAAGTATCTTACAAGACTTTACAACACCTTTATAAGATGTCGTTAAAAGCATGTTATTTGATTTGCAAGGGTCCAAGACCTAATGTGGATGCATAAAATACCTCACAACACTAGATTAAGACCTCATTAAGTCCATTTTATCATGAATTAATCCCATGTCAAGCAAAGGGTCCCTTTTTCTACGACACAGTATGCGAGCACTTTATTGTCTTCATTGCAATATATGCATATGCATATGTATATGTATATGTATATATACATGTGCAATAAAAAAAGTGTAGTTTTTTTAGATGGAGGCTGCATTGAAGGAAAGCACAATGCATAACCATAAGCAGCAACAACATTACACTCTCCTTTAAAGAGTTCCTCGTACCTTCCATTCCTTGTAGTCTCCATCGAAAATGCATAGCATATGCATAGATATATTTAAATATACATATGCATATATGTATGCTTTGGTTATTCTCCATAAGGGACTGTTGAAAAAGGAATTCATGCATGTGAGGGGTTTTTTTTTTTTTTTTTGGCACATGGTTTTATATTTAGAAAATCCCTACATATGCATCCAATGCATGATGGTGATTGTGGCAGCTTGACTATTATTCCTTTCAGTCTTAGAAAAGGAACTGTTATAATGATAGGCTCTATATTGACTATGATAAGCAACATTGGCTTCACCATTTATCATAGTGGTGGAAAATGCATGTGTCCTTGCTCGAGGGTTTGGTGAGAGCCCATGGGGCTCCATGACCCAATATGGTAGGGTGGAGAGCATGTCTTCTTTTGTTGTGTTTGGGTGTTTGCAAGCACATTTTTGTCTTCATCATAATATGTTTATATGTATTTGTATATCTATATATGCATGTGCAATAAAAAATGTGAATTTTTTTTTAGATGGAGGTTGGAATGAAGGCACAATGTACAACCATAGGAGCAGCAGCATTACACTCTTCTTTAAAGTGTGCATTGTACCTTCAAGTATGTGTGGGATCATCATGGAAAAAATAGGTCCTTAAGTGGCAAAAAGTTCAAAAAAATCAGAGTTAGGCAACTTGACGTAAAAATTGAATAAGTTATCTTTATTATTTCAAAAATATGTAACAATAGAATTTGTAGAAAATTGAATGTAGTTTCTAAACTACTAGGTCTATTTTAAAAAAAATCTATTTGGTGAAAAATTGAAATTTCAATGCAGTAGTACTTAAATTTTAGGGAAAAAATAAGAAATAGGTGTCTTTCTGACCACCCTAAGCACAATAAAGTGATAATATTTTTTATAAAATTTTAGATATAAGTAGGGGACTCATGCCCCAATGTGATGAATACTTTTTTGTAATTTTTTTCCAAGTAAATAATTAATTATGAATTTTTTATTACAACTTTTAAAAAATATTAAAAACTCTTATTTTTAACCACCTTAACTTGGAAAAAACTTCATGAAATTCTTTTTTTTTTAATCCTATAGTATGCAAAGCATAGAATGTGACACATGTTTTAGATTCAAAAAATGTGAGACCGTTTGAAAGCTATAGATGTTTTTCAATCAACCTATCAATTAGGACTTTAGTCGCAATTCAAATAGAAAATGAATAATAATTATTTATTAAATTCAAAGTAAAGCATAATTTATATTGGTGGAAAGCCGAAAATATCCTTTAAAAACCATTTTTTGTTTCATCAATTTTGGGTTTAAAAAAAATTGTCAGCCACATACCCTACACATACCGATTATATCGCCACTTTTTGGCCCATCATGATCTTGTACATATCCCTTCCATTCATTACAATCTCCATAGAAAATACATTGTATATGTATCGATACATTTGCAATTACATTTGCATATATGTATGCTTTAGTTATTGTCGATAAATCACTTTTGGAAAAAGTATTTGTGTATGTGCGGGTTTTTCATTTTTAAAATTTTTTTTAGACCATGGTTTTAGTGTTCCAAGAAGCAAATCCCTACATATGCATCCAATGCATGATGTTGATTGTGACATCTTGGAAATAACTGTTAGAATGAAAGGTTCTATATTGGGTGTAATAAGCAACATTGGTTTCACCATAGATCATACTGGTGGACAATGCATGTTCTTGCTCAGGGGTTTGGTGAGATCCCATGGGGCTCCATGACCCAATGTGGTAGTGTGGAGAGTAGGTGTTTCATTTTTTATTACCTATTTTTTCATTGGTTACATTGTTCTTCTTTAAGTTGGAGTTTGCAATCAATTTTTCATCTTCATTCTAATGTATGCATATGTATATGTATATGTGTATAGGAATATACAATGAAGGAAGTGAAGTTCTTTTAGATAGAGGGTACAAGAAAGGAAGGAATGATTAATATGCATAAGGAATAGCGGTGTTACATTATCCTTCAAAAAATGCTTTGTACCTTCACTTTCTTACA
This sequence comes from Sequoia sempervirens, assembly GCA_007258455.2. NCBI lineage: Eukaryota > Viridiplantae > Streptophyta > Pinopsida > Cupressales > Cupressaceae > Sequoia > Sequoia sempervirens. The sequence goes on from VDFB02023377.1 coordinate 9,840, forward strand.
CTCTCCATCAAAAATGCATTGCATATGGATAGATAAATTTACATATACATATGCATATATGTATGATTTTGTTGTTCTCCATAAGTCATTATTGAAAAAAAAAATTATGTGTGTGTGGGTTTTCTTTTTTTTGTGCATGGATTTGTTACTGTGGATTCTTTTGTTTTCTGAGTTTTCCATCTAGGACATAGTTGAAACCAATATTGTTCCATTTATGGCTTATGTTCTGTGTCAATGGTTGGAGCACAGTAAAATAGTTAATGTTATACAATTTATATTCTTTTCCTTAGGGCATTGTTCAGTGTTGATATCTACCTTTGGGTATTTTGTACCATATTCGATTAGCTTGACCTCTTTACTTATGCCATTTCCATTTAAGTTGGTGTCTACGTAAATTTTATTATTTTCCTCATATTATGATTGTAGGGTCCTTAGCCTTGTTCAAGTTCCAAACCTGCATCAAGTGTATACTATAAAAAGGAAGCAAAATGCCAAAGAAACCAACTTTATTATGTGTTCCATAGAGACTAGATTTTCACAGCTTGTCAATCCAAATACTTACAGCAAACAGGCACTGTAGATTGACCTAACTTGGCCCTACATGTCCAAACAAGTGCACCACAATTATAGCCAAGCTTGCTGGAAGAACATGTTGACTATTGTAGCCCCACACCCCCATCCCTTGCCAGCTTTTGTACAACCATCATAGTGAAGTCACCTCCATAGTAGGTGGTTGTAGACCTCAACAAACTCTTGTTGATCATGGATTTCCATCCACATCATCGGCCGCCCACCACTCAAACAATATGTTTGGTGATTCTTTTCACACTGTAATGAAGTCCATTCATCAACACATTGATGCTTTGTCTAATTTGAAAATTTGTAGTTCTTGCAAGGAAAGCTACGCTGGCATGAGAGTGTGAGCATCCAACACAGGCGCATGTTTTTGCATTGTGCTTTTGAAAAGGGAATCCATAGATTTAGTTTAGTAAACAAGATGGATGCAAGCCCACAGCCCCCCATCCTTGTAAAGCTTACTCAAGCTGAAGAAATACTTATAGCTAGAGTTGCTCCAATTTTGCAAGTGACCCATACTAGAGGAGGCCAAAATAAATATAGTAGCCATACTATAAGCTTCCATCAAGACACCATGGCCATTGCAATTTTTTTACCACATCATCTACATGATCTTGAAGTGGTGATTATGCAAAGAACTGGCGTTCAAGGGATGAACTATGACTACTAAGTTGACAAACATAATGTCATGGCTGCATTAATATAGAAAATTCAAAATGATCCATACTATAGTGATGTTGTAATAGATTGTGATGCTTTAAATTTGTTTCCTGCTATAAGTACTAACATCTATAATCTTCTGCACACAATAAAAGAACTAGCACATAACACAGCTGAACTAATGGCAACTCTAGAAAGTGTTGTTGATGAGGAAACTGAGCTTGAGGGCTCCTCATTATTTATTCCATTGATGCCCAACCCTCCTCAAGAATTGCACTCAATTAGTTATTCCTTGAAGATTACAGACATTAATCAAAATACTTTTCTTTGGCCTGATATAAATTATAGCCACGGGTATGTGCGGGATCATCATGGAAAAATAGGCCCTTAAGTGGCAAAAATTTAAAAAATTAGTGTTAGGCAACTTGGCGTAAAGTTGAATAAGTTATCTATATTATTAAAAAGAATAGAATCTGTATAAAATTGAATGTAGTTTCTAAAACTACTAGGTTTATTTAAAATAAATAAAATCTATTTGGTGATAATTTGAAATTTCATTGTAGTAGTACTTAAATTTTAGGGAAAAATAAAAAGTAGGTGTCTGTTTGACCACCTAACCATAATAAAATGATAATATTTTTTTATAAGATTTTATATATAAGTAGAGGACTCATGTCGGATGTGATGCATATTTTTTTATAATTTTTTCCAAGTGAATAGTAATTATGATTTTTTATTACAAATTTAAAAATATAAAAACTAGGTATGTATGACCACCTTAACTTGGTCAAAACTTCATGAAATTTATTTTTTTTTTTAATCTATAGTATGTGAAGTATAGAATGTGACATGTTTGATTCAAAATGGGATACTATTTGAAAGTTATAGATGTTTTCAATCAGCCTATCAATTAGGACTTTAGTTGTAATTCTAATAGAAAATGAATAATAATTATTTATTAAATTAAAATTAAAGTATAATTTATATTGGTGGAAAGCTGAGAATATCCTCTAAAAAACCCTTTTCGTTTCATCAATTTTGGGTAAAAAAAAGTTATCAGCCACATACCCTACAAATACCCATAATATTGCCACTTTTGGCCCTTCATGATCACACATACCCCCTATCAATGAATATAATACAGAAGGGTTATTAAGCATGGATTTTCCAATCTTGTTTCCCACTAGCGCAACAATGCCCCTACAATCAAGAAGCATACAGATCCACTTACATGAATATGAAATGCACTTGATTAGATACTATCATAATAGATTAGGGAGGCATGTCATATTTATATATTACCATTATAATTTGATAATGAGACATCGAAGCCAACAGCCAGCTTCAGTTTTTGTGAAAACAAAATTGGAAGAAAGGATCCCAACATCTATTTTTTCTTTGTGACAATTGCTTTGGGATTCACTAGATACCCAAATAGCAAACCAACTTGTTTTCTTTGGTGCATATTTATGAGGAACACACTTGTATTGGGGAAAATTCCATCAAGAGCTTGTTGCAATGATCCACCAGCTTGGTACACTAACACTCTTCTTCAGTTTGAGCTATGTAGACACAAAATGGCCTGATTTGAATAGGGTGATTGATCCCCATGCCCAGTCACATATTTCGTATTCCTGAAGATGCTTCATATACAATTTTGTGTAGAACCCACACATAACATCCTTGTACATGCACTTGCAGGTTGCCATTTTTCGTGAAGAATTTATTGATAGGATTTTCCACACAAAGGACTACTGGTATAGGTATGAGTGGCAACACCATGGATCAACACATGTCCATGGTTTCTTGTGGCTTCGTGGTACTCAAAATATGGACATGCTTGATTGGTCCAACCCACATGAGCTTCAACATGAAAAAAACTTCTTTGATCGGTATGTTTCAACATGGAACCCTCATTCCCTAAAACAACTAATATCAAGGGTCGACCACTCACCATTGCAGGACATGTGCTTGCTTAATAGTACGCAAATCTCTTGCATGGATCCAATTGTGGATTATGAATAGTTGTTGAACATAGTGCAAAGGCATACCAAGTGTACTCAATACACTTTCCTTAGGAAAAAAAGGCCACCAATTGCAATGTCAGTACAAAGCTCTGTGGAATACACAACCATCATCGACATTGGTGATTGATAGTGAATTGAACAAATCCTATAAGACAACAAGAAATAATGAGTGTTTTAATGTCCACAACCCTGAGATGCTTGCAATTTGGCAAGAAAACGTTGATTACTAGCTAGTCTTGTCTAGACAAATTGTGTTGAACTACATTTCCAAATATGCATCAAAGTCTGAAAAAATTTTTAAAAGCTATATTGATATCTTCTAGAGGCTTGTAAATACAAATTCATTTAGGGATAAAGTGTTGCTTGCCTATCAAAAATTCATGATGAACTTGGTTGCAGATCGTGGCATTGGTGCACAAGAAATATGGGTATGTGAAGGATCATGATGGGCCAAAAGTGGCGATATGATGGATATGTGTAGCGGAGTGTGGCTAACAACTGTTTTTACCCAAAATTGATGAAACAAAAAAAGGGTTTTTAAATGATATTCTTAACTTTCCACCAATATCAATTATGCTTTACTTTGAATTTAATAAAAAAATTATTATTCATTTTCTATTTGAATTATGACTAAAGTCCTAACTGATATCTATATCTTTCAAGCGGTATCACATTTTTTTAAATCCAAAAATGTGTCACATTCTATGCTTTACATACTATAAGATTTAAAAAAATATGAAGTTTGACCAAGTTAAGGTGGTTAGACATACAAGTTTTTTTTTTTTTATAAAAGTTGTAATAAAAATGAGTATTGTTATTTACTTGGCAAAAAATTACAAAAAAAATATGCATCACATTGGGACATTAGTCATCTACTTATATCTAAAATATTATAAAAAATATTATCATTTTATTGTGGTTAGGGTGTTCAGACAGACACCTACTTCTTATTTTTTCCCTGAAATTTAAGTACTACTACATTGAAATTTCAAATTTTCACCAAATAGATTTAAAAAAAGAAAAAACCTAGTAGTTTAGAAACTACATTCAATTTTCTACAGATTCTATTCTTCCATATTTTTGAAATAATATAGATAACTTATTCAAATTTTTACGTCAAGTTGCCTAACTCTGATTTTCTTGAATTTTTTGCCACTTAAGGGATTATGTTTTCTATGATAATCCTACACATACCCATATGCCATATGTTGCAAAAGTTGCCCCTTGTCATCTCAAGCTGGCATTTCCTCTCTTTGAACATTAGTAGGAAGACATTCCACCATTTGAAAATAGTTGATAGTGGTGAAAAGCTTGCAAGTGGTTATATTCATTGTTATATGCAAAGACCAGCTGAAATGGAGGGAATATCCCTTATTCAATCTACGCAACTGTATATGTATCAAAAAAATCACAAAGGTGTGGGTTGGAATACCCAACCACAACCTGCTATCATCATTGTTTACTTGATATTTAAGACCATCCTGCTGAAGCAAAGTGATATCTTTGAAATATTTTTCTGGTTAGAATTGTTACTATAAAAACCTTTCCAAAATGTCGAGGTAGACATAGGCCTCACGAGATAAAGAATAACACAAAAATGGAGGCTATTTTGTGTTGTTGGCTATGAACATTTGCATGTCAATAGAGTTATTGCTCCCCCTGCTGATGAAGAGGAACATGACAGTGATACTGATAGCACATAGTCTCTACCTACCACAGATGAATATGAATGGGAGCTTCTTTCTTAGCTTGGTGCTACAAATAATGTTTTCTTTGACCAACTGCAACTATTGGGTATATGAGACTTTGATCTACATCACAAGTGGGATGTACACCATGTTCCAGATAATCTACATAGCATTTTTGAGCAATTCATTTCAATAAGTAAATTGCATATAACTGAAGACACTCTTTTCTTGTTGGTAGCACCTACACTTTGTCATCAACTATCTCCTAGGAAAAATCTTTCTCTGAATATCATTGAGCAACACCATCTTGGCCCATATTCATCATCACCATTGTTTATGATCATTCAAGGAACTGTTGACATAGGTAAATTGTTCCTTATAGAAAAGATCCAAAGAGAACTAAATACATCACCAAATCAAATAATGAATCCTTTGCTTGCTTTGGTTCCAACGAGGGTGGTTGCTTACAATATTTGTGCCTCCACAGTGCATAAAACTCTCTAGATACCAATTAGAGATATGAATCCATTAAAAGGACAACCATTGACCATATTTCAAGAGGACTTCAAACATATTAAGTACATCTTAATTGATGAAATGACCTTCGTGGGGCCCAAGTTGTTGCTTATAATAGATAGTCAATTATGTCAAGCATTCCCTACTAGACATATGCAGACATTTGATGGTGTCTCTATTATACTCGTGGGTGACTTGGCATAGTTTCCTCCTATTTTGGATAGGCTTATCTATGCTTCTCACTCCACAGGGTTGGCTCTTTCACACACTTTTAATATTTTTGTCATGCTTGACACTGACTTCTGCCAACATGGACAATCCAATACACAACAATTTTGTACACTCCTTTTGAATATTATAATTTTTTACGAATCCCAGTCTGACTGGAAAACTCTTATGAATCAAACAAATTCCATGCTTTTAGCTAAGAAAATCAAGTATTTTGATTAAGCTATCCACTTATTCGCAACAAATAGGTTGGTTGTCTTGCACAATAGAAAAATGATTCGACAATTAAATGTTCCCATTGCAATTAGTGTTGCTGAAAGTTCTTAGCAAACGATACTTGATTATGATGATGATGAACAATTTCAAGCAAAGATCTTACTTACAATTGGCTAGCAAGTAATGTTGACAAAAAATTCTTGGGTGGAAGTTGGCTTGGTTAATGGATCAATGGGTGTAGTGAAGGCTATCTTATATGGTAGGGGTGCTAAACCATCACAACTACCTGAATATGTTGTTTACTTACCAAACTACATTGGCCTAACATACAGTATATGCACAATCCAAGATCCATTCTCATTCCTCCTATCACATAGGGCAACCTAAGGAAACTCCCCTTGACAATGGCTTGGGCGGTAACAATACATAAATCTCAAGGCTTGACACTAGAGAGAACTACAATAGATATTGGAACTAAAGAAAGACAAGGACTAATGTTAACAACTCTCTCTCATGTTAAATCAATAACACGCATACACATAGATCCACCTTTCTCTTTTGACAGGTACTCTAGGTTGCATTCCAACAAATACAATGCACTTCGAATCAGAGAAGAGGATCACCTCTAGCAATTGTCCGCATTCTGACCATGATGAAATGTTTTTGTTCTTGATGGTAACTATTTTGCTTCTCCTTTTCCTTTTCACTTCAATGCATTTAGAATTCCCACCATTCCTAATTTTTCTTCCTTCTTGTTCCCTCCATAGTGCAGTTGCAAACACTTATGCCAAGATAGCCAAGGTTTTACTTCTACAGTGATTACCAAGACAAGTTGCTATTCAATTCTTGTCCTACATTTCCCCTTGCCTTCAACAACAAACATGGATTCCTTCCTATTCCTATCTTGACCAAATATTATTTATATTTAATTTGGCTCTCAATACCTTCCTCTCCTTTTCTCAATGGTGGAACTTCCAAAGCTATCACCTTTCAACCATTTGTGTCTAACTATATTAGATTCTAACAAATTTAGATTGCAAACATTTTCAGCTATAACTACAAATCTTGACAATTGTTAATAGCTTCATGATCACAAGTTTTTCCATGGTGTCCAAGTTGCAACTACATTCCATTTATATAAAAGGTAAGGCTATATATGCTTTATTCCATCTCTTCTTTCACAACTACATCTGAATTTTTTTGTCACAAATGCTACAACTATATATATTTTTAAAAATGGATAACATTGATTTCAGCTGAAAAAAATTGCTAAGTCCCATAAGAGAATTATATGGAAGTTATAATTGTACACATATTGTCTCCTACTCTCCACACAAGGTATGCCTGCATCTTGTTTATATGATCCTTTCTATTATAGATACATTGGATATTACTTGTTATAAAATATAGAGATCTTTATATTTCTAGATTTGGATATTTTGTACCAATGAAACATGTTCACTGCACTGAACTTCAAATGTTCCTCATGTCTAACTATATTTCATTGGAACCATTTTAGATGGAAAACATTGTGAACTATAGGTACACACCTCCACAATACTAAATAGCTTTGCAATCACATGTTTGGCATGATCTATAGGTTGCAACTATGACGCAAGAAAAAGGTGAATCTAAATTCAAACACACCAACTAACACCAATTCAAGTAGCCTTCAAAGCTCCAAAGTCCAAACAAAAGGGTTTCACAATTTTCACCACTATCCTACAAGCCCCAATTTGGCCTAATTTACAAAGGAAGTGCCTTCCAAAATTTCTTCCCTCCTATTTTTCTTTCAAATAGTCTTATATAATACCTCCAAACCACCAAATCAACTAGTTTTAACTTCCTATATGCAGATCTAAATACCAAACATTGAAACCGTTACTCTAGGGCTTCCTTTGCTCAATTTCATGAGGGTTTTATAGAAACCAATTCTCCAAAAATATTCTAATTGTATAAAATCCTCCAACACATATTTTTAGGTCTACCTAGGCCTCAAAAACCTTCACCCAACTTTTATCACTCATATTTCAACAAATCACTACCTAAAATCACCATTTTCACTCACAAATTCACTAAAAACACCTTGGGACAGCTTAGGGATTTCTCAAGAAGGCATAAGAGCGTATTTTTTTACCCCAAAAATTAGATAATATTGAATATTATATCCTTACAGACCTTCACACCAATTTTTATGATATTTCATTGGAGAAATTAAGAGATATTGAATTTTGATTGTCTGCTGCCCTCTTCAAATCTGAATTGACTGCCTGGAGTAAATTTGAAATATCTAGAGAAAAACTTAATGAAATTGAATTAAAAAAATAAAAAATGTTCTAGATTCATTCCACCATCAAATACTATGACTTCCCCTTAATAGTATGACCGTACAAGGCCATACAACAACCTGGAACAACATTTTACTAGTAATTTCTGAAAAATAACAGAGCTTTATTCATGATTTATCATTACAATAAAAACTCCTTCCTTTCCTCAACTTGTGTGAGGCCTTAATAATGTGTTACATAGCATAACCAATCAGTTTCAACTGATTCTTGATCTTTTTTGCTAATGGTGACCCTTCATCTTCCATTATGTGCATATTTGCAACACTTATGACAACATTTTGGCAATTTATATACTTTAACACTAACGACTCACAAACCAACCTATTACATATAAAATGGTCTCATTTGACCTCATTTAATGTAAATAGACCAAAACTAATTCCAAAATACCCCTTACACCTAGACTTGAACAAATAGACCTCCTAATGCAAACTTCACTTGCTTGGGTGCTCCTGCACCATACTCCCTTCCAAAAGAAATTCAAGTCCCTTGAAGAATTTTTTGCTCCATTGATTTGCTTGAACCTTCTTGTCTTCTTGATATTCACTTGCTTTTTCACCTGGTAATCCCTTCCATTATTTCAAGTATTGGAACATTGTTCCAATAGTGGCCTTGAACTTGCTCAAAAATTTTCATTGCTTCTTCACAAAGAGTACTTTGATCTTTTTCTTACCAAGAACTAATGGTGTACTTATACCTGTACCTACAAAAAAACTCATACATTTTGTTCCTTGAACTCTCTTCTCCATCATCTTTGGTGCATACTTGAACTCATCCTTTTGCTTTGAACAAACATCCATGTTTACTTCACTCTTTTTCCTCTCATCCATTCTTGGGTACTTTGCTTCTGGAACCTTTGTGAAATTAGACTTACAAACCTCTATCATGGCAGATTGTAACTACCTTCCAATCTCTTTTCCAATCAGTGGACATAATATTTCTCTGACCATGACCTCTCTAGGTCATTCTTTCCTTTCTCTAGGAAACAAACTCTCACTTACTTCATCTCTCTCACTTATCAGGGTCTTTAACTCATTTGATTCACAAAATTTAGTATCATCAGACTCACACACTTCTTCTCCCATCAATGGAAAATGCACCATCTCTTGCACAATCTCATCTTTCTTTTCTAACTTATCTTGTACCTTCTTTGGGAGTTCTTCCTATGTCTAAGATTTTATCACCACTGTCTCTTCCTCTTTCCTTTCCACCATTGCATCATGCTGCAATACTACTATCTTATCATCTTCAAGCCCTAAAATGTCTTCAGCTTTTTCTTCCTCTTCATCCTCTACTTGCACAAATTCTTTCTTACCACAAATAATTACCATTGTTGCTTTATCATGTCCTTCTTCACTTTCCATCAACGGTTCCAATGTAAATGAAAGCCCATTCTTCTTAATCTGATATGTATTTTTCCTTCCATCATATAGGGAATACCTCTCATATATCAATGAAATCCCTAACAATATATGACATACATTCATAGGTACCACATCACATAGAAGTCTATCTCTATAGAAACCAATCTAAAATTTACAAATGGTTTCTCCTTAATCAAAAAAGAATATTCACCATTCAACCAAGAAACATAATATGGATTCTTATGAGGTAACCCTTCCAAATTTAACTTGTCTACCATTTCTTGTGATACCATATTATCTAAACCACCTAAATCCACCATTATGTTACATACCTTTCCTTAAAAATTGCATCTGGTCTCAAAAATTGCCTTCCTCCATAACGTCTCCTTTTCTTCAATCAACTCTTTAGTTCCCTTTGTCATGTTGTCATTTCAACTTCCAACTATATTCTTCTCCTTCAAAGATCCAGCCCCTGTAGCTCTGATACCAACTAATTAAAGGAAAGGGTGGATCTAAATTCAAACACACCAACTAACACAAATTCAAGTATCCTTCAAAGCTCCAAACCCCAAAAAATAGGGTTTCACAATTTTCACTCGACTGCCCTACAAGCCCCAATTTGGCCCGATTTACAAAGGAAGTGCCTTAAAAACATGCTTCCCTCCTAATTTTCTTTAATATAGTCTTATATTAGACCTCAAAACCACCAAATCAACTAGTTTTAACTTCCTACATGTAGATCTAAATACCAAACTTTGAAACCCTTACTCTAGGGCAACCTATGCTCAATTTCATGAGGGTTTTCTCAAAACCAATTCTCGAAACCTCTTCTCAATGTATAAAATCCTCCAAAACATCATTTTAAGCCTTCCTAGGCCTCAAAAACCTTCACCAA
>VDFB02023378.1:0-29058 GCA_007258455.2 Sequoia sempervirens
GATTGCCTTGGGTAAGGAAATTTAAGAAGTAATCCATAGTTTCATTTCATAAATGAGTTGATGTGTAGTGAGAATGAAGTATGAACTCCAATGAGCCAAACAAACAATCATCCACATTGTATTTAAATGCATTGATTCTAGATAGTCCTTCATTTCTCAATGCACAATCAATATTACACTATTTCACTTGACTCTTATATTAATAGTTTTCTACATCTATCATTTATATTTCTTTTGTGTCTACTTATTCTTTTGTCCTTTCCATTTTTTTCTTGAGATGATCAACCTTATTTTTTTAAACGATAGCTAAACATGGGAAATGCATTGGGCCCATGACCTGCACTAAGTCAATGGCTATTGAATTGTTTATTTCATTAGCTCTTTCAAATTTGTATATCGATTTTGTTTTGGGTTACTTGATTCTTTGCCTTGTGTAATACAAAATTTATATATTTTTTGGCAATACCATTGAAATTACAATAATTGAATCTATGAATATCATTTATCTGGAGATATATAATATGCAAATGTTATATAAAAACTTAAAAAAATTAATTGTATATTCTAATTTCACATGCCTGCATTAGACTATAGTTCCTTAACATGTTGCATATGTTCAATTAGTAATGCATAAACCTTCACCTTGTAACATCTTATATATGCAATTAACGTTCTTAATAAAAACATAAAGAATGCATACATATATATAGAAAATAAGCTGGCTACACTAACATACCTCCAAAGAAGAATGAATGACTTTAGGATAGTTAAGAAATAGATGAGATATAAATATTTATCCAAGCTCAGCTGAAACCACTGCAACCCAACAATTTTTTACTCCTAAACTAGAGTAGCTACTCTTAGCATAATTCTAGAAAGGGTACAAGTTCTTCATTAGAAAAATTAAAAGATAATCTATACAGTACATTGCAAATTGAAACTTTTGAATTAACAAAATAACATTGAGACACCATTACTTCATAAATTTGAACTTATCATTATTTATTTTTCTCAAATATACTTGTGAATACAATTTCTCTAATACAGAAAACAACATTACTATGCTCACATTTGTTATCAAAACAACACACATCTATAAATATTATCTAATAAATTCTCACCAATGACAAACATTCTTTACTCAACATGCTAAATACTTTTAATTTTGTAAATTACTTATCTAATAGATATAATGGTCCAAAACAAAGACTTGAAATAAATTTAGTATCAATGATTATATTGAATGAAATATTGAGTAGAATTATAAGTGTAAGGAAAAACATTTACATGTAATAAGAGCATATTAAAAGTATGCTACTCTAAATGAAAAGAAACCACCTATAATAAGATGCGCATGAATCAAAAGACAATACAAGGGGTTTTTTGCCACATACCATCCATGATCTTGATACACACACAACCAAGAATTCTAGCCTAAAATGATTGACTTTGTTACTGAAAACCACCCTCTCAACAAGGGAAACAACTTCAACCCTAGAAACTTGTACCTATCATAAACTACTCTTGATCTATGCAACCGTGAATGAATGTATACCTAGAATAGAGATTCATTTTATCATAACATGAATCTCTACTCTACCTATACAACCATTCAAAATTATATGCAAAAATAATTATTTTATCATAGCAATAGGTTTATGGTTCTATTTTTTTCTATATTGAGATAGTGGTTGTCAACAATAGAGTTAGTCACATTATACCTACTTTCTTGCCTGTGTGGGTACCAAAACCATAGCTACTACCTAAAAAAACCCTTGCATTTTGTCTTGATTCATGTTCATCTTGTTCCAAGGCTCCTTCTTTGCCTAGAACCTTGATAAGATTAAAAAAACCAAATTACATAATTGCATGGACCAACAAAAATAGTCTTATCACAACTACAATATTTTTTAGCAATAGAGTTAGTTGTTTTACACCTAAATTCTTAACTATTGGTGTCAAACTCATCCCCAACACCTCATAAAAAGTCCCCTATATTATAATTTGGTTGATGTCTATCTTGGACCAAGGGGTTTGTTTCCTATACCAACCATGACTTTGATACCCACACACTCAAGAATTTGACTATAAAATGACCGACTTTGTTACTATCAACCACCTTCCTAATAAATAAATAAATATTTAGATCCCAAAAATTGAAGGTGACAAAATTTCTCTTGCTCCATGCAATTATGTAATACAATTTCTTAAATTACTTGTAGTTCTCATAAAGTGATACACTGGATTTGTTTAATCAAACCCTATTTTCCCAAAACCAACAATCTTATCACAATTATAGTAGGCCTTAGTGACAAATTCAACCATCACACCCAAATTCTTGAGTATGTTGGTATCAAACCAATCACCAGTACCTAAAAAAAAGTGTCTTGCATTATGTTTTGATTAATCTCCATCTTGGACCAAGGAGTTTTTCACCTAGTACCAACAATGTGTCCAATACCCACATACTAAAGAATTTGACTGTAAAATTACTGACTTTATTACTATTACCTACCCTCTTAATTAAAAAAAAACTTTAGACCCAAAAACTTGTAGGTGTCAAAAACTACTCTTGCCCTAGGCAACTATGCAATTTAATTTATTAAATTACTTATCATGGTTTTGTACTATGTACCTAACACTCTACAAAGTGAAATTCATGGATTGTCTATGATGCCACCTTTTGCAATCATAGCTATGCATTCATTAATTGCTAGGAGCAACAACCATAAGTTTTTGGGTCTAGAAAAAATGATTGATAGAGGTTTGTTTTTATGGATTTGTTGCAAGACTCCTTTTGGGCCTAGACAAAGGATACTTGCAAATGGTCCAAATTTTATTTTTACAACATTTCATAACTACAATAACTAGGCAAAATATTCTTTTGACTCTTTTTTAAACCTATGCACTAATTCATAATTGCACACAACAAATAACATGCCCAACAAGCTTCATGCTCTCAAACAATAGAAAAATTTGCACAAAGTGCAAAACCAAACTCCATTTGCTCAAAACACTTTACAAGATCCATGAAAGCACATAATAGTTTGTACTTACAATGTCTCTTCACTACAATCTAGAATACTCTCATCTAACTTAGCCACCATTTTTTTACAAAGAGAAGACGACTTATGTTTGACTATAATGTTTATGATGTGGAAAAAAGACCCAACTCTACTTTACTTAACTCTTCACATTTAATTAATTTCATCCTTTTCCTACCATGTCATTTTGCGTTGCATTTAAATGAAATTTTGGCCTCCTATATTTTCTGAAGTATTTTGTATATATATACCTATTGAATTCTTTAAATATTTGTCACCTCTAAAATAAAATAATAATAATTATATTGAAACTATTCTAATGTTTTGATTAATTTTATTTTTCAATATTATTTTTTTATTTTTAATGTTTATAGTAATTGCTCACAATATCAACCAATAGATAGATAGAGAAATGATATTTTTAATAACATTAAGAAATGATACTTAAGTATCTGAAGTATGTGTGGTGACCAATGGCACTGCTTCCATTTAAGACTTCAAAGGAAAATATGAAAAACTCACAACGATCATTAATGAAGCATTATCAAAAAGCGAGAGACTAATAAAACTTAAGTCTTGTTTAAAAAGAATGCAAACTTTTGTAAAGTCATGTCTATTATAGTTGAGTGTCAAGCCCATGTGCCACCTTAGCTCAATCAACCAATGTGGTTTTTTTTTAATGGAGGGTTTTATATCAAGCCCAGATTCGTTGAGCTACCTGATACGGGAGCACAAGCTATAGTGAAGTTGAATGGTTCTAAATGAGCCCACCAGAGATCAAGTCTTGCTTGGCTCATACCAAGCACCCCAAAATTTGTGTTATTTCTTCATGGATGCGTCATATATTTTGTTGTGCAATTTTTAGATGTTTCCTTAAACCATGCTTGTGGTCTTAGAGTGCTACACAAGCTTTCATCTTGATTGTGCAGGCATTTCTCTACTTCCTTCCCTTTATCATATTCTCTAATCATAAGTGCCATCATTTTATGTTGTTGTGTCATTCCTTTGGCATCACTATGTTGGGCCTAGACAGTACACCCAGGTGCCTTATTGTAATTCGAATGCAACAACCTTTGAAACATTTCATCTTTCATGAAGAGGCTGCAAGCCTGTAAGACCTCTGCAAAAGTTCCCATAAGCCTAATGCCACTTCACTGAATCAGATTTGCCAATCTCTGTCATTTCTCTGCATGATCCAGATTCTCCACAGGCCCCAAATGTAGGCTATGGGCCTGAAATCCCTGGTGTGATTTTAGCTGCATCCTTAGAGGGAGATCAAACTCCTTAATATAAATTGTGCGTTGTACCATTCCATGCCATCACTCCCCTGTTCATAATGAACTAATTTTTTATTTATTATGGTGTGCAAATTGTGCACAACATTTAGGGCAACACATGAGGGATTTCTTGCTTGTGAGAAAGAACGAAACCAGCCCGACTATGCTGCATCAGGGTAGGGGCCCAACAAGACAAATGAAATACCCAATTGAATGATCACCCATAGCCTCAAAAGTCATAATTGAAAACACACGTTCACTATTCTGAATGGCCCCACAAAACTAAAGCAATATGTTGCCACAACTAATACACTTTCCACTACTGTAAGCACCAATCAAAATGCAAAAAGTTCAATGTCATAGCTGCATCAAGTTGATTTTTTTTTTTGAAAACTATGCTACTATATACATGTAGAAGCTAGCAAAATAAAACCATTGACCAGTGTGACAAAAATAACTACCCCTTTTTAAATCAATTTATGCCATGAGATTAACCACACATCATGAGGTAAAACAATAAAATTTTGCACCTTTTGTATCTTCATCATTATGTTGGTTGAATTCTCAATTCTCCTTCCTCTTTGCCATGGTCTGCGCTAATTGGTGTTAGGTGGAGAGTAGGCAGAATCATTGGAGTGTTGGAACACGAGCTCATCTGCACATCCAAGCATGGTTGTTGACTGGTGGATATTGATTTTATCTTGCTCTTTCTGTCCACCATCCCCGCCATCTTGGAGAACACTAAGATTTGGCTTGAAGACAGCTATACTTCCAAAGACTAACTTGAATCTTGATCCAACAAATTGTTTTTAACATTTGGGTCTTCCTTCAAGATGCATGATTGCATCTCTTGTTTTTGGCATGTGGTTCTTGAGCGATATGATGTGCCCTCCTTCCTCTCCTCCACCTTAAGAAATGTACAAGAGAAGCCATCAAATGAATCAAACTCAAGAGGGTTGAAAGGCACACTCAAATCTGCATCATTTGATTGCATAAGATACACATATTTTACTACAAAAATTGAATGAACAACATCTTTGTTCTTTTTTTCATTTACACATTGAATGTTCATAGTTACTCACGCCTCATTCGTCATAAGAACTTAATCTTGCATCATAGCATGTTAAATTTCAATTATAGGGTTGAATGAAACTTGAGGGGGGTGTGAAATGGGTTGATTGGACTGGGTAGCGATAAGCTAAAGATCATTATAAATTTCTAAATTAGGCCCTAGAATTGAAGGAATGAGTTGTATGGGAGGGCTCTTGCCAGCAAAGTAATCTTTAAGAACCATCAAGTCATTAGAATTTTGATAAACTAGGCCTCTTATCTTAACCACCTCATTAGAAAGATATGATTGAGTGGGAGGGGAAGCAGGTGGGATAAAATTTTGCATAGGTTTACCTTGGATGCCTTGAGAAGTTTAAAGATGGAAGAAGCAAAGAAAATCTAGTCATGGGAGAGAGATTTCCAATGAACACAAGGTCTTGCTTAGCTTAAACAACAACACAAGCTTGGGGAAGAGTTACACCACATTACATTTTAATCATTAAAGCTGAATTAGAATCCAATGCTCTTAGATAATAAAAAAGTAAAACTTGGAGGACACACATTCAATGAGCATCCTCTCCATATTTTGTTGAATCTTGTGTTAAAATTATTCATTGTTTCTTTTGATACTCTCTTCATTATGGTGAGATGCTAAATCAAATTCATACAATCAATGTTATCCTTGAACCACATGTGCAACATAATTTCAAACTATGTTAGTGTAGGTTTTTATTTTCCTAGTGGGTTAATTTATTTTCCCTTAGTCACAAGTTTTTCCTATACTTTTATTAATTTTTCTTAAGATAATAAAGTGAGTTTATTATTTAATAACTTGGAGATAAGGTGATGAGGTGTCCTCATCCTTAAAGGGTGGAGCATTTACTATTTTCATCACTTTATTTAATATTGGTGGTTATTTGTGGTCACTTCCTATTGTTTGCTTTGCCACCTCCATCCTCTCCTCAGTTCTATATAAACTCACTAACTAACTTATATTTGGAATCTTGGAAGCTCTTAATCCAATATTCGTGTTCTAACATTGCATATCTCTCAGAGTCACTGGTTTGCATAGCTCTTGGATGTCTTCATAGACTAGTTTCTCAAGATTTGTTGTTTCAAATTGAATCATGTAAAAATTCTCATGAAGCTTGGGCAAATTGAAAACATTGTATGGTACTACAGATGAAGTAAGAGGATATCAAATTGATATAATGAACTAATGAGCCTTGATCCTAAGAACTTTGACAACATCCAAGACTACATCACTAAGGTTAATGATCTAAGAAAGCAATGTAAAGCATGTGGAATTGATAAGAAGGACATTCAATTGGTCTACAATACAATGAACAAACTTGGTCCTGATTATGCTTCTTTTGTTTCTAGCTTTCATACTCATGGATTGACTATGGGATCTGCATATACTACACCTTCATTTGCATCATTTTTCGAGATGTTGATACATGAGCAACAAAAGCTTATCTCAATGGGTCTCATAAAGACTTCTAAATATCAGTCATTGTTGGTTAGTTAGGTGAAAGAATTAGAATCAGATAAGAAATGAAAGAAACCAAAGAATAATCAACATTCAGATCAAGCAAAGAAAAAATTATCTTCTAAAGGGGAATCATCTAAGAAGGAGAGGCCTACTTGTGCATATTGCAAGAAGGGTGGACACGAAGAACACTATTGTTATAAGAAGGATATTGATGAGTTAATGAAACATATTCTCAAAAAGAATCACATTGATTTTCCTTCTAGAATGTTTGAATCACCTCCTTCTTCTTCAAAATAGTGTAAAAAGGACAAAGGTCAAGTTGGTTTAGCTTCTGCATCAAGAAATAAAGGACTTGCTCTTTGTGCTTTTCCAGGTCATGGATCAAGGAGATGGCTTCTAGATTTAGGAGCATCTCATCATATGGCATCTTTGCAATCTATATTCTCTTTTTTTCAGCCTTGTACTATGTATCCTATATTGGTGGGAAACAATACATATACATGAGTGTAATTGGGAAGGGATCTATTAATTTTGGGGACAATACTTTTTAGGATGTTTTGTATGTTCCTCATTTGACAAACAATCTTCTTTCCATATATCATATTACACATGGTGGAGATGGAAGAACTATGGAGTTTACTCTTGATTCAGTCATCATTCGAGACTTGGAGAGTAGAGAGATCATTGCTATTGGGATGGTTGATCATTCATCTCGATTGTATACCTTTGTAGATTTTGCTTCTGATGGTGACATTGTTCCTTCAGCTCTTGATCACACTTCTAGAGTGAACCATGATTTAGAGGAGACATTTGTCTTTTTGAACTTGGGAGTTCTCACATCATATCTAGTTATTGATCCATGCATTTCATCTCCTCCATCTACTGTTGCAGTTGTTGATAATTGTGTTGCTACAGATATGGCTTCTTCTGATTCAGTGCAGCAGGATCCTCATTGTCTTTCAGATTTGGTTACTTGTGATGGCTTCTTGACAGGTATTTCAAACTTGTTTGTGGAGTCTCATTGATGACATTCATCTTCTCTTTGATGGAGAAGATCCTTCTTCAGTTGTTGTGAGGGAACACCTTGACCCTCTTGTTCATTCTCTACATGGTCATTCTTTGTAGTTTGACGTGATTGTGGATACTTTTGGACAACATTTGGAGGAGGCTTCTTTGTCTTCAAGGGGATATCTTTCTCTTTGGATCATGTTCTACATTCCTCTACTAGATTATGAATTGTCCTCTTCACCAATGTGGCCTAGAATGCCTATTTGGAGTGTGATAGCTTTCGACATTGACATGGAGACATTTGAGCATGCTTCAGAGACATCATCCATCTTCTAGACATCATGCATACATCCATGGTTTTGTTTCTTCCTAATGGAAGGAATGTTGTTCGGCGAGATTGGATCATCTTCAACATTCAATGTCGAGCTTTTACCATCATTCTAGGAGACTCAACATTGAGGGGGGGTGCATTGTCTCTCTTCTTCTCTCTTATCTTTTTCCTCACATGGGGTTTTGGCCTTCTCATGCATCATTGAGAGATTTCTTTTGTATATTTCATCTCTCTTTTTGGGAGGAGTTTTGTCCCACTGGTTTTCTCCTTTTCTCCACTTGTGAGAGATTTCACTTGCATATGTACATGGGTACCTAACATGGCCTCGTAGCCGAGACCCATTCTTGCATCGTTGTGTCATTTTCATAATAATCCGCTACTCCCTAAGTTGCACTTAAGGGGGGTGTTGGTGTAAATAAAGTTTTGTACCTAGTTAATTCATTATTAGGGGACTTATTTACATGTTAAGTTTACTTAGGTCCTAGGAATCTTTCTAGAAGGTGTTAGTTGTCATTAATTGTTATCTTATCTTTTGACTTGTAACACATGCAAACCTAGGTAAGTGTGATAAGTTGTCTCATGTCATATGATTAAGACACTTATCATAATCTTATGACATCTTGTATCTCACCTTGGCTATATAACCAAGGGGTCTCTCATACATTGTACACATAAACATTGAATCATAATTGATAAGAATATAGTTTATTCTTGTCATATTCAGATCTTCTCTCTTTGTGCTTTCCATTTGTCCTTTAGTTCTTGGGTGGCTATCTCCATATCCAATTCTAACAAAAACCACTCCCCATGGGGATTCATGTGGAAAGAGGCACCATAGTTGATCATCCATACATCCTCACATGCATGCATGGAAGGGGTTACAAAAAATACATCTTATTCATCTTGAAAAGCTTTAGAATTTGAATCATCTTGCTCATTCTTTTCTTTCTTCTTTTCCTTGCAATCCTTCTTGATGTATCCTTTCTTAGCACAATTCCAACATATTATCTTGGATTTACTAGGAAACTTAGATCTCCCTTGAGACTTGATCTACTCTTGTCTTTCTTCTTTCATTTTACCTTTGATTGTCCATGAGAAACTAGTGCTTCCTTGGTCAATTTAGAAGTCTTCCACCTCATCTCTTCCAAGAGAAGAGAATCCAATAACTCATCAAGAAAAAACTTTGAAGTAGTAATTCTAATGACCATGACTAGATTGTCTTGTGAGTCTAGAAAGAACATAGCATGACCATGCATCAATCTTCTTCTTTCATCTTTACATCGACAAATTGTAACTAGCTTACAATAGTGTTAAATGCATTAAGGTACCCAACAACTAAATCTCTACCATTCATCCTCAAATAATACAACTTCTATTAAAAAGATTAATTTCCAATGATTCGACTTAGTTCAACTTACCTAAACTTTCCCAAAAGGCTTTCGCAAAGGATTCTTTAGAAACATTTAGGAGCACTAAATCTATCAAAAAATTATGAATGCGATTTTTGGCTTCCAAATCTAACACAACCTAATCTTCATCCTTCATACCCAATTGTTTACTTTCAAAGAATTATTTCCATAGATCTCTATCTATCAATAAATCATCCATTTCGATCTTTCATAGCTTGAAGTTTGTATAATTAAACTAATCCATCTCCATCCTAATGTGCTTGCCATTTTTCCTAAAAATATTTAAGATCTTTTGCACTTGGCTTCCACTCAAACAATGATTAATCAAAAAATATTTTTCCTACCACTTATGAAACAATGTTGATAAGCCCTAATAGCAATGAAAGGAAGTTGATAGAAAAAAAAATCCTACACTAATAGAATGGAAGAGAAATACATGCAAGATCTAACAATTAAAAAATCAAAAAATGAATGCAAAGGCATTCACCACAATGACCTAGTAATTACCCTAGGAAAATCCTTTAGATAAAAATCTAGCCTCCAAAACTCGAACTAACCTATTCACATCACCAAATCTGGTTAAATACATCAACACGCTCAAGTCTTCACATAAGAAAAAAATACACATGTGGAGGAACTCCAATAACATAACCTTCTATAAAATCATACAATCATAAAATCATGTACATCTCCAACTTTGAATCAATATATAGGAAAAACTTAAAGACTAGAAAGCACCAATAGTTTCTAAAATCATGGACTAAAAGGAGCACCGACATCTCCATGCAAATCCCAATGCTCAAATTAAGAAAATAAAAGTAAGAAACTCACTTTCAATTAGAGCACTCCACTTGTGATATTATGTACCTCTTTTGATAATGTGCACATGCAAAATAAAGATATTTCTTATTTTATACAAGTCCATACTTAACTCTCCCTTTTGTCTTTCCATAACAACTCTTATCCACCTTACAAATTGTCACAATTACATCTAGCAATTTTCATGACAAATAAATGATAATTACAAATTACCAAATAACAATTAATGAAAATTAAATAATTAAATACAAATATGGAAAAAATAAATTTGAAGCACCTCTTTCTCAAAAATATATATTAACAAGTGCCACGTAATAATGAATACTTGCCTTTTTATTGACTAGAATAGTTGAATTTCAATTTGTTCCTTATTAAATGTTAAATATATTCTAATTAATTATAATCTTAATCTTATTTTAATTAAGAAATCTATATAATTATAATTATAACTTAATCTATATAATAATAAACTTTCTGAACCTATTTTTTAATTATTATTTTAAGACTATTTTAATTCCATACTCTTCAAGTGATGTTCTATGGTACCCATCAGATTCATCAAAGGTTACAAGCAATACGAGAGGCACTGTGAGCTTTTTTTCATCCTTTCGAAGCAAGGAATCCCTTCTTTTTATGGCATTCCACAAGTTCACATCTGATTGAAGCATTTTATCAATTAGTTCACAAGTCTTGCTGATGCTCTCATATTTTCCTCTTCCTAATGATGGATCATTGAGTGCGAACCAAAACGTCAACAAAAAACATACAAAGTTGAATCCAAAAACTCAATATTGTAACTTCATAGACTGTGGAAAACTCATACCAACTAAATTTCTCTATCCTTTAGACTTTGATAGATGTACATATTACATTTCAGATTTTTCATCTTAGCACAAGGTGTGGAGGGGTAATGGTAAAGAGCTACACATGGTTGAAAGTGTCTAAAGCCTTCTGAGCAATTCCATTTTGTATGAAGTCTACAATATTGCATTCCATGCAACCAGGTTTCTTTGGGGTATTCTGTCAAACAGTTATCATGCCTTGTCTCTTCTTTCACAGTTTGCATTTATTGCTTCTATTCAATCCATTAATCTTGCATGAATCTATTTTTGCATGTCTCACGTATTTGTAATAATTGATGCTCAGAAATGTTTGCTGTGGGTCCTCCCAACTCACAGTAATTTTCAGTTTGCATATCATATTGTTTGTCATCTTCTGTACTCTTTTCCTCATTGCTTCCTGCAACACCAGCAGATAATGGCCTGGGAAGGAGTTTTACGGTGTCCTAAGGATCATGTTGATCTTTTAACAGGCATATAATTACAAACCCAATGAATAAAAAGTGTGTAAGGGAATCTGAACATGTAATAGATAATCTGACTTCCGTATCATTAATTGTCACTATGGAAGCATTGCCAGCATCTTTGTCTCTATCCTTATTAATACAGTGAACAGCATTCATTACATATAAGGATTTATCATAAGAGATATCTATGAGATCACTATATTAAAATATCAGTTTCTTGATTATTATATTTAAATATTCATTTTCTTCAATGATTAAATAGATAATAATGAGTTTAGATTTGGTTTTTATTAAGAAATATAAATAATTGTCTTAGTTTTATTGGTCAAAATTTATCTTTAATCATTGAATTGAGTATGGTTTAAGAATAGTTAATTGAGATTGTCTTGAAAAGAATAATGAACTACCTTTGATAGGAGGAAGTCAAAAGAGTGTTCTATATTACTTGTGAAGGGAGTAAAGCTAGACTTACAACAAGGGGCCTCTACACACCAGAATGATTATCTCAAGAGTAGGGGTTGCTATCACCTTTTCATTACGCTTTTATTAAATTTTCATACCATTTTAGACAATAAGATGTGGAGTTTTCTATGCACTTTGCTTATGTGCTTTCAAGCCTCATACTTCTATAAAGAAAACGATAAATTTTGACTTTTCCCTTTCTATTAAGTGGGAGGCAAAAAGTAGAGTGGTGGGAATTCAAGAGGAGTTTGCACCTTTTCTTTAGCGCCACAAGGTTCTGCAACTTTGCCCTTTTAAAAAAAAATAAACCTTTTTAATTTCCTTTTGTATAAGCCTTACAAGATTTCATGAAGTGGAGTCTCATTTGCACTTTTCAACTCAACAAATGTGTATTGAAGTTTTAATTTTCCACACAAAATAAGTTTTTTACCTTGAAAAAGAGAGAGGCAAGGACAAAATTATTTCACAACTTTTACATGCAAAAAGCAAATCAATTCTACAACTTTTTTTTAGACACTAAATTAACAATTTTAAACCCATGAACATATCATATATACTCCTTGTATCTCAATAAAGTTTTGGAGACACCAATGACAAAGGTATACATGTAATTTACAAATATTTATGAGATTGCAAATGAAATCAATAATGCTAATAAGTTGAATGATCAAGGAATGAAAGGTTGGAGTGCAATTAACAATTCACAAAATTATTTCCAATTTTCATGTTTCCACCATTTTCAATCAATGTCATTGATGTTTACTAAATTGCAAACCATATAAACTTTGAAGTTAAAGAACACTTATGGACTCATGATTTTTTACTTATTTTTCTAATTTTAATCACCGAGTTCACTTTGCAACTTGTGAAGGCATCAACAAACTTCTATATTTTTTCTTGGTACTGTATTTAAATACCAATTACAAATGTAAATTGAAACATTGTGACTCCACTTTATTGTTGATCGAATGATTTAATTGATCAAACAATAAAATTTTACCAAGTTTAATAAAGTTGCAATTAGAAATCAAGTTACAACTACATGAAATTATAAAGTAAAAAATGCATGACCTAAACTTCAAGAGAACCTCTTAGAACTTGCTATCAAATTTTCTAAGCCTTTACATGAATTCATAAAACTATAAAGCTATAAAATTACATTGAAAATTTGTACTTGTGTTAGTAGTTATTTGACTAGATATTTAAATACTTCACATAGATTATTAGATTGATAAGATTTTATTACTTTCAGAATTAAATAATTTTGCAACACTTTTAGGTGACTAAACTTGACTTTAGATCACTTGTGACTATGAATAATAGTTGACAATCTTTGACTTGATGGTTATTGGTGGTCACTTCCTATTGGTTGCTTTGTCACCTCCATCCTCTCTTTAGTTCTATATAAACTCACTAACCAGCTTGTATTTGGCATCTTAGAAGCTCTTAATCCAATACTCTCATTCTGACATTGCATATCTCTCAGAGTCACTGGTTTGCATAGCTCTTGGATGTCTTCGCAGACTAGTTTCTCAAGATTTGTTGTTTCAAATTGAATCATGTAAAAATTCTCATGAAGCTTGGCATAAATTCAAAATATTTTATGGTATTACAGATGAAGTAAGATGCTATCAAATTGATAATGAGCTGATAAGCCTTGATCCTAAGAAATTTGACATCCAAGACTACATCACTAAGGTTAATGATCTAAGAGAGAATGTAAAGCATGTGGAATTGATAAGAAGGGCATTCAGTTGGTCTACAATACAATGAACAAACTTGGTCTTGATTATGCTTCTTGTGTTTCTAGCTTTCATACTCATAGATTGACTATAGGGTCCGCATATACTACACCTTCATTTGCATCATTTTCTAAGATGATGATACATGAGCAACAAAAGCTTATCTCAATGGGTCTCATCAAGACTTCTAAATATCGGTCATTGTTGGTTAGTCAAGTGAAAGAATTAGAATCAGATAAGAAACAAAATAAAACAAAGAATAATAAACATTTAGATCAAGCAAAGAAAAAATCCTCTTCTAAAGGGGAATCATCTAAGAAGGAGAGGCCTACTTGTGCATATTGCAAGAAGGATGGACATGAAGAACGCTATTGTTATAAGAAGGATATTGATGAGTTGAAACATCTTCTCAAAAAGAATCACATTGATTTTCCTTCTAGAATGTTTGAATCACCTCCTTCTTCTTCAAAATAGTCTAAAAAGGACAAAGGTCAAGTTGGTTTAGCTTCTACATTAGGAAATAAAGGACATGCTCTTTGTGATTTTCCAAGTCATGGATCAAGTAGATGACTTATAGATTTAGGAGCATCTCATCATATGGCATCTTCGCAATCTATATTCTCTTCTTTTCAACCTTGTACTATGTCTCCTATATTGATGGGAAACAATACATACATGAGTGTAATTGGGAAGGGATCTATTAGTTTTGGGGACAACACTTTTTAGGATGTTTTTTGTGTTCCTCATTTGACAAACAATCTTCTTTCCATATATTAGATTACACATGGTGGAGACGAAATAACTATGGATTTCTCTCCCAATTCAATCATCATTCGAGACTTGGAGAGTAGAGAGATCATTGCTACTGGGATGGTTGATCATTCATCTCGATTGTATACATTTTCAGATTTTACTTCTAACGGTGACATTGTTCCTTTAGTTGTTGATCACACTTCTAGAGTGAACCATGATTTAGAGGAGACATTTGGCTTTTTGAACTTGGGAGTTCTCACATCAGATCGAATTATTGAGCTATGCATTTCATCTCATCCATCTACTGTTGTAGTTGTTGATAATTGTGTTGCTAGAGATATGGCTTCTTCTAATTTAGTGCAGCAAGATCCTCATTGTCTTTCATATTTGGTTACTTCTTGACAGGTATTTTAGACTTGTTTGTGGAGTCTCATATTTCATATTTGGGAGGCATAATTGATGACATTCATTTTCTCTTTGATGGAGAAGATTCTTCTTCAAAGTGGTTGCAAGAGAACACCTTGACCTCTTGTTCATTCTCTACATCATCATCATCTTGTAGTTTGATGTGGATGTGGATACTTTGGACAACATTTGAGGATGCTTCTTTGTATTTAGAGGAGATAGCTGCTACTCTTAATATTAGTGTACATCGGGTTATGAATAGTCGGCTTGTGGCTATCTTAACTCTCTATTAAGTCATATTATCATTAGTATATTGTTATTTAGTTGTTTAGGTCGGCCTAAGTCTTATATAGGTGTGTCTAAGTTGGCCTAGGTGATATCCTGGCATAAATAGGTATATATAGGAGGTTGTGAGTCTTATTTCATCATCAAGTTGTGAAGTGTGTTCTCATTAGAGATATTTGGAGGTTTTCCCCCTCAAGTGGCTTGTTATTCTCAGTTATTATCAAGTATTTGCAGCATATTTCATATCATATTCTTCTATTGTGCAAGTTATTTCATAACAAGTGGTATCAGAGCATGATCTTGGCACCATAGAGGCAAGGTTTTTCTCAATTTTAAAGGCGATTTTGGGAAGAGCATATCTTTCAGATTTTGGCGAATTTTTTTCTAATTTTTAAAGGGTTTTTGAAGAACATATTGAAGAAGCTACAGTCCAGATTTTAGAAGAATTGGAGCAGAATTAAGCGAATTATTGCAGAATTAGGGTTTCTACACTATTTTTTTGGAATCTACATATCTCGCACATCTTGTTGAATTGGATCTGATTTTTATTGGGTTTTTGAAGAATACTAAAGGAGATTACAGTAAAAATTTGAGAGAATTTAAGTTTCATTTGTGTGATTTATTTCAACATTAGTGGTTTCCATCATGACGGGGCCTGCAACAAGGGGTAAAAAGAATGTTGTCACTCCGGGGAAGACTCCTGATAAGGATGGTGAAACAATCAAGGATGTTACTCATAATGAGGAAATCAATAGGGTCAAGGAAGACATTTCCTCAATTAAGATGCATATGTGTGACCTAAAAGGAGATATGTCGGACCTACGAAACCTATTAAGCGACTTTATGAATAAACCAAGAAAGGAGGTCTCAAGCAGCCACGAACCAGAAGAAGAAGAAGAAGAAGAAGAAGAAGAAGAAGATACAAATGAAGAAGAAGAAGAAGAAGAAGATAGAAGAAGAAGAAGAAGAAGGAAGAAGAAGAAGAAGAAGAAGAAGAAGCGAAAGAAGAAGAAGAAGAAGAGGCATATGCAGAAGTAGAAGAAGCAACAATAGAAGAAGAAGAAGCAAAAGACCAACCAGAAGAAGAAGAAGCAGAAGAAGGCAATGAAGAAGAAGTTCAAGAAGAAGAAGTTCCTAATCAAGCTATGCAAGGGTACCATATATTATTCCTCACCTCTTCCTTTATGACACATCAAAAGGTTCAGGCAAAGGAAGAACACATTCATCACCATCAAGAGCTTGAGGTAAAGGGAAGACACATCTTGGAGCTGAAGTTAATTTTCCAGACACGCATGAAGAAGCTGGTGACATCAACAATTCCAAGTTACCTCATTACAAGGAAATATTTTCTAATTGAAGATGCCACATGGGAGGATGAGGAGTTCATTCAAAAGTGTCCAAACTTGATTAGCATTGAGGACAATGCTTCTTTGAAGAAGGGGGGCATGCTACGCCCTTAATATTAGTGTACATCGGGTTATGAATAGTCGGCTTGTGGCTATCTTAACTCTCTATTAAGTCATATTATCATTAGTATATTGTTATTTAGTTGTTTAGGTGCCTAAGTCTTATATAGGTGTGTCTAAGTTGGCCTAGGTGATATCCTTGGCATAAATAGGTATATATAGGAGGTTGTGAGTCTTATTTCATCATCAAGTTGTGAAGTGTGTTCTCATTAGAGATATTTGGAGGTTTTCCCCCTCGAAGTGGCTTGTTATTCTCAGTTATTATCAAGTATTTGCAGCATATTTCATATCATATTCTTCTATTGTGCAAGTTATTTCATAACAAGCTTTCTCTTGGATCATGTTCTACATTCCTCATGACTAGATTATGGATTGTCCTCTTCAGTAGTGTGGCTTAGAACACCTGTTTGGAGTGTGATAGCTTTTGACATCGACATGGAGACACTTGAGCATGCTTCAGAGACATCATCCATCTTCCAGACATCCTACATACATCCATGGTTTTGTTTCTTCCTAAGGGAAGGAATGTTGCTCGGCGAGATTAGATCATCTTCAACATTCAATGTCGAGCTTTTACTATCATTCCAGGAGACTCAACATTTAGGGGGGCTGCATTTTCTCTCTTCTTCTCTCTTATGGGGGGTATTTTTACTCACATGGGGTTTTCACCTTCTCACGCATCATTGAGAGCATTTATTTTTTGTATATTTCATCTCTCTTTTGGGTAGGAGTTTTGTCCCACTGGGTTTTCTCCTTTTCTCTATTTGTGAGAGATTTCATTTGCATATGTACATGGGTACCTAAAATGGCCTCATAGTCGGGACCCATTCCTGCATCGTTGTGTCATTTGCATAATAATCTACTACTCTCTAAGTTGCACTTAAAGGGGGGTGTTGGTGTAAATAAAGTTTTGTACCTAGTTAATTCATTATTAGGGGACTTATTTACATTTTAATTTTACTTAGGTTCTAGAAACCTTTCTAGAAGGTGTTAGTTGTCATTAGTTGTTATCTTATCTTTTGACTTGTAACACATGCAAACCTAGGTAAGTGATAAGTTGTCTCATGCCATATGATTCAGACACTTGTTGACCATAATCTTATGGCATCTCGTATCTCACCTTGGCTATATAACCAAGGGGTCTATCATACATTGTACACATCAACATTGAATTATAATTGATAAGAATATAGTTTATTCTTGTCATATTCAGATCTTCTCTCTTTGTGCTTTCCATTTGGCCTCTAGTTCTTGGGTGGTTATCTCCATAGCCAATTCTAAAAAAAACCACTCCCCGTGGGGATTCATGTGGAAAGAGGCACCATAGTTGATCATCCATACATCCTCACATGCATGCATGGAAAGGGTTACAAAAAATACATCTTATTCATCTTGAAAAGCTTTAGAATTTGAATCATATTGCTCATTCTTCTCTTTCTTCTTTTCCTTGCAATCCTTCTTGATGTATCCTTTCTTAGCACAATTCCAACATATTACCTTGGATTTACTAGGAAACTTAGATCTTCCCTCAGATTTGATCTACTCTTCTCTTTCTTCTTTCATTTTACCTTTGATTGTCCATGAGAAACTAGTGCTTCCTTGGTCAATTTAGAAGTCTTCCACCTCATCTTCTCCAAGAGAAGAGAATCCAATAACTCATGAAGAACAAACTTTGAAGTAGTAATTATAATGACCATGACTAGATTGTCTTGTGAGTCTAGAAAGAATATAACATGACCATGCATCAATCTTCTTTCTTCATCTTTACATCGACAAATTGTAACTAGCTTACAATAGTGTTAAATGCATTAAGGTACACAACAACTAAATGTCTACCATCCATCCTCAAATAATACAAATTCTTCTATAAAAAGTTTAATTTCCAATGATTTGACTTAGTTCAACTTACCTAAATTTTCCCAAAAGGCTTTTGCAAAGGATTCTTCGGAAACATTCAGGAGCACTAAATCTATCAAAAAATTATGAATGAGATTTTTGGCTTCTAAATCTAACACAACCTAATCTCCATCCTTCATACCCAATTTTTTATTTTCAAATAATGCTTCCCATAGATCTCTATCTATCAATAAATCCTCCATTTTGATCTTTCATAGCTTGAAGTTTGTATAATTAAACTAATTTATCTCCATCCTAATGTGCTTGCCATTTTTCCTAAAAACAAAAGATCTTTTGCACCTGGCTTCCACACAAACAATGATTAATCAAAAAATATTTTTCCTACCACTTAGGAAACAAATTTGATAAGCCCTAATAGCAAATGAAAGGAAGTTGATAGAAAAAAATCCTACACTAATAGAATGGAAGAGAAATACATGCAAGATCTAACAATTAAAAAATCAAAAAATGAATGCAAAGGCATTCACCACAATGACCTAGTAATTACCCTAGGAAAATCCTTTAGATAAAAATCTAGCCTCCTAAACTCGAACCAACCTATTCACAACACCAAATCTAGTTAAATACATCAACACGCTCAAGTCTTCACATAAGAAAAAAATACACTTGTGGAGTAACTGCAATAACATAACCTTCTCTAAATCATATACAATCATAAAATCATGTACATCTCCAACTTTGAATCAATATATAGGCAAAACTTAAAGACTAGAAAGCACCAATAGTTTCTAAAATCATGGACTAAAAGGAGCATCAACATCTCCATGCAAATCCCAATGCTCAAATTAAGAAAATAAAAGTAAGAAATTCACTTTCAATTAGAGCACTCCACTTGTGATATTATGTACCCCTTTTGATAATGTGCACATGCAAAATAAAGATATTTCTTATTTTATCCAAGTCCATATTTAACTCTCCCTTTTGTCTTTCCATAACAACTCTTGTCCACCTTACAAATTGTCACAATTACATCTAGCAATTTTCATGACAAATAAATGATAATTACAAATTACCATATAACAATTAATGAAAATTAAATGATTAAATACAAATATGAGAAAAATAAATTTGAAACACCTTTTTCCCAACAATATATATTAACAAGTGTCACGTAGTGATGATATTTGTCTTTTTATTTAATAGTATAGTTAAATTTCAATTTCTTCCTTATAACTATTAAATATATTTTAATTATTTATAATCCTATTTTTTTATTTGATATGCAAGATGAGTGTTTTATTATTGATAATATCAAAACTACAAACATCTGCAATGCAGGGATATTAAATTTTCATCACCAAAAAATGGCCCAAGAACCACCCAACCAGCAAAACTCTTCCACTAAAGACCAGAATTCATAGAATTCCCATCCTAACCAAAACCACAGTAACCCCGACCAAAATAACACACGGTAAAAATGCCATTTTAATGGCTATACTACTAACAAAGCTCCAGCCAAACTAACAAAAAACTACACCAACCCCCCACAGACTAAAAAACCTCAACCCATAGCCCAACTTACAAAAAACCATTAGCTTTTGCAAAAGCCTCAAAATCCTTTGCCCATTCAACACCACCGGCCACCATCAACCCGAAAAATTTCTTCAGAAACTCTATAGCCACTACCACAATCATCTGATGCCTCATAAGGCCCGGCCCACACAAATCCAGGAGAAATGGATAAATCTTCAAAGTCTCGTCTGAGCGGAGCCACTCCAAATTGCAAGGCCTCGGGCAACCCTTGCCTTCAGTCACTACGTTAAGAATCTCGTCCACCCCTTCCACCAAATCTTCCATAAACATTTTAACTAGCAGCCCCTTCGCTTTTTCCTTGGAAACTTTGTTGTCCAGGAGAGATGCCAGGAAATGCGAAGAAACGTGCAGATTATCCCTCTCGTACTCCTTGCTTTCCAAGTGACCATAACCCAACATCATCTTCACAGCCACAATGACCAAGGGATCATAATTAAGCAGAATACGCTTCATTCTTTGGCCAGTAATCTCCCTGAAGGAAGTTTTCCTCGCCTTCAACCGCAATGATATCGATGTATCTGCCCCAAATCTTGCCAGGCCCTCAATCGAGACCTCAATTACAAATTTTGACCACTTCGCCATCGACGTCCCTGCTTTGTTTACACCCGACAGAAAGGAAGGAAGGAAGCTCACAGTCTCCACTCGCACCTGCAAAGAAAACTTGACTAAAAATTGATACGAACCATCGATAAATAGAAAAACTGTTCACAAGGCCGTTGCCATCCTACACAAATGGTACACAATCAAACATGCAAGATGTCCTTGCCAAGAGGAGTAAATCTCTCACACAATATATGTACTCATCACTATACATTGAATTGGGTGTCATAGTTGTCTTCAACTATCCACTGCATGGCTGCGAAAATACTTCCATTAACCATCACTTACCATTATGACCGCCAAATCAACCTTCCTTTCCCCAACGACCCTGTCGTCGTGGAATCAAATGCCACCCCCCTCCGCCAACTTGGAGGGGCACCTGCCCTACCTCCCACTATTTATAATCTTAATTTTATTTCAATTAAAAAATATATATAACTATAATTATAACTTAATCTCTATAGTGATAATTATAATAATAAACTTAATCTTTGAACCTATTATTTAATTATTATTTTAAGACTATTTTAATTCCACACTCTTCTTGGTGATGTTCTATGATACCCATCAAAGTCATCATTGGTTACAAGTAATAAAAGAGGCATTGTCAACTTTGTTTCATCCTTTGGAAGCAAGGAATCCCTTCTTTTTATGGCGTTCCACAAGTTCACATCTGATTGATGCATTTTATCAAACAGTTCACAAGCCTTGTTGATGCTTTCATATTTTTCCTTCCTCATGATGGATCATTGAGTGTGATCGGAGAAAAAACATACACAGATGAATCCACAAACTCAATATTATAACTTCATGAACTGTGGAAAACTCATACCAACTAAATTTCTCTATCCTTTAGGCTTTGATGGATGTACATATTACATTTTAGATTTTTCATCTTGACACAAGGAGTGTGGAGGGGTAATGGTAAAGAGCTACATATGGTTGAAAGTGTCTAAAGCCTTCTGAGTAATTCCATTTTCTATGAAGTCTACAGTATTGCATTCCATGCAACCAGGTTTCTTTGGGTATTCTGTCAAACAGTTATCATGCCTTGTCTCTGCTTCCACAGTTTGCATTGGTTGCTTCTATTCAATCCATCAATCTTGCATGAATTTCTTCTTGCATGCCTTACGTATTTGTAATAATTGATGCTCAGAAATGTTTGTTGTGGGTCCTCCCAACTCACAGTAATTTTCAGTTTGCATATCATATTGTTTGTCATCTTCTGTACTCTTTTCCTCATTGCTTCCTGCAACACCAGCAGATAATGTCCTGGGAAGGAGTTTTACGGTGTCCTAAGGATCATGTTGATCTTTTAACAGGCATATAATTACAAACCCAATGAATAAAAAGTGTGTAAGGGAATCTGAACATGTAATAGATAATCTGACTTCCGTATCATTAATTGTCACTATGGAAGCATTGCCAGCATCTTTGTCTCTATCCTTATTAATACAATGAACAGCATTCATTACAAATAAGGATTTATGATAAGAGATATATATGAGATCAGTTTCTTGAATATTATATTTTAATATTCATTTTCTTCAATGATTAAATAGATAATAATGAGTTTAGATTGGGTTTAGATTTGGTTTTTATTAAGAAATATAAATAATTGTCTTAGTTTTATTGGTCAAAATTTATCTTTAATCATTGAATTGAGTATGGTTTAAGAGTAGTTAATTGAGATTGTTTCAAATAGAATAATAAAATCAATGTTGAACTACCTTCGACGAGGAGGAAGTTAAAAACAGTGTTCTCTATTACTTGTGAAGGGAGCAAAGCTAGACTTACAACAAGAGGCCTCTACACACCAGAATGATTATCTCAAGAGCAGGGGTTGCTATCACCTTTTCATTATGCTTTTAATAAATTTTCATATCATTTTAGACAATAAGATGTGAAGTTTTCTTTGCACTTTGCAAATGTGCTTTCAAGCCTCATACTTCACAAAAAAAAACATAAACTTTAACTTTTCCATTTCTATTAAGTGGGAGGCAAAAATTAGAGGGGCGGGGACTCGGAAGGAGTTTGCACCTTTTCTTAAGTGCCTCAAGGTTTTGCACCTCTACCCTTTAAAAAAGAATTTAAACATTATTAATTTCTTTTTGTATGAGCCTTACAAGATTTCATGAAGTGGAGTTCCATTTGCACTTTACAACTTGACAAATGTGTATTGAAGTTTTAATTTTCCACACAAAATAAGCCTTTTTTCCTTCCAAAAGAGAGAGGCAAGGACAAAAATGTTTCATAACTATTACATGCGAAAAGCAAATCAATTCCACTAACTTCTTTTTAGACATTAAATTAACAATTTTAAACCCATGAACATATTATTTATACTCCTTGTATCTCAATAAGGTTTTTGAGACATCAAGGACAAAGGTATACATGTAATTTACAAATATTTATGAAATTGCAAATGAAATAAATAATTCTATTAAGTTGAATGCCCAAGGAATGAAAGGTTGGAGTGCAATTAACAATTCACAAAATTATTTCTAATTTTTATATTTCCACCATTTTAAATCAATGTCATTGATTTTTACTAAATTGCAAACCATATAAACTTTGAAGTTAAAGAATACTTATGGACCCATGATTTTTTTTCTAATTTTAATCACCTTTCACTTTGCAACTTGTAAAGGAATCAAATGAATTCTATATTTATTCTTGGTACTCTATTTAAGTACCATTGCAAATGTAAATTGAAACATTGTGACTCAAGTTTATTGTTGATCAAATGGTTTAATCGATCACACAATTGAAATTTTACCAAGTTTAATAAAATTGTAGTTAGAAATCAAGTTGCAATTGCATGAAACTATAAAGTGAAAAATGTGACCTAAACTTCAAGAGAACCTCTTAGAACTTGTTATCAAATTTGTTAATCCTTTACATCAATTCATAAAACAATAAACCTATGAAATTGCACTGAAAATTTGTTAGAATTGTGAAAAAAATGAGCCACAGGATCAAACAACAAATAAATACACCTTCCATGGAAGAGACCCGCAAACAAAGAATTGTTATATTCCTCAACAAGAAAAATCTATAGAATGAACCTCAAGAATCTTCAAGGAAAACAAAAGTCCTCAAAGGTTGAGAGTTCTATCAAAGGCATGAAAGCTTGAGAGAGCAGAAGAGTTAATACAATAAGGGTTGAGTGTTATATAGGAGCAACCTTAAATGGTAAAGGGATTAGATCATGAAAAGTGTTAACATCTCATGCAATGTGACAGAATGATCTAATAATAGCTCACTCTAGTTAACATAGAAAATTACTTAGTTAACTAAATAAAGAACTCCTAACTGCATGAGAATAAATTAGACTAATAATTAATTAAAGATAATTTAATCATTAGCTAATGTATGATTACTCTAATAAAATTTGTACTTATGCCGATAGTTATTTGACTAGATATTTAAATACTTCACATAGATTATTAGATTGATAGGATTTTATTACTTGAATTAAATAATTTTGCAATGCTTTAAGGTGATTAAACTTGACTTTAGATCACTTGTGGTTGAATAATAGTTGACAATCTTTGACTTGATGGGCATTTCAACAACTCGTAGCATCAAGTCAACAACTAATAACGATTGAATACATTTGTGACAAGAATAAGTGACATGAATTTTTTTTGACTAAATGAAAATAATAAAGAACACTCACATATGACTTGGAATATAGGCACAATTTATAAGAAAATTACTTGATAATACATGTCAATTTAGAGTGTGATTTAAAAAAAAAAAAGTACAAAATGGAGATAACACATCCTTGTCCAATAAAATGCATACCTCAATAACACATGAACCATATATTGATTGAAAAGAATATTAAAAAACACATGAAATATTTTTTCAATTTAAATTAAATATTGTGTACTTAATACTCAATATCCAATTGTTTTCCGACCCCACTTGAAGCTAGTTAATTGAAAACATTGACCAAGTTTAAATTCAATATATTTAACTCTCATTTTAATTTTATAATTTATCCTTTTGATTTCTTCTTTGTTAAAGGTAGTTGAATGTTACTCATGAATTAAGGGTTATAGTAAATGTCTATTTTAATAAATTTGAATTGAAGTGAAGTGACTTTGTAATATTTCAATTGTCTCAATATTCTTTTATCATTTTAATAAATTAAATAAGAGTTTGTGATATATAAAAATAATGTAATTATAATAAAATAAATATTTATACAATAATTTAAATTTTAGGTTTTGATTTTGTTTAAGTTTATTTTTCACTATGATAATATATCATATATGTTTTATTGAAATAGGAAATTTTAATAAATATAAAAAAATAAGTACATAAAATATAGTCATATATGCTAAAATCTATGAGATGGCATTGATTGTGGTGCTTATATTATTATTTTCTCTTTTTTAAAGGGCGTAAATGCTTTTGAAACAAAGCTATGAACCAATGAGTTCACAAGTGGGAGATCTCATCTCCAACATAAACACTCAGCAATAACACCCCAATGGGGTTTGAACCTTGGTGGCAAGAACACCAACACCACATTTAAAACATCGCATTAGACCAATACCAATAATATTATTATTTTACCTCTTTTCATTGAAATAATTAACAAATAATTATGAAAATTCTATATAATATGAAAATATAGTCATATTTTGATCATCCATAAATTTACTTATTTGTCAAATATTATATATTGTTATTTCTTTGATTCAAAATCTACTTGATTGTCTGTAATAATTCTTTTCATACAAATCATCCATAATTATTTGTGATTTGAATTGGAATCAATGTTAAACCAAATATCCCCTTTGCATCAACAAGAATAGTTTGCAAAAAAAATATTGAAGTGCCCATAAAACAATACTACATGGACAACTTTAGCATCTAACAAATATCATGAATAAATTAGTTGAATGGGATTAGCTTAAGTGGTAAATCGTTAAGGTTTTTATAATGGAGAACCCTATTTAATTATTTGAGAAATGAGTTAATTTTAATATGAAAAACTATTGATTATCTAAATTAGTTAGATTAACATATTTAATGATAGATTTGACATAACACAATAAATCAAGCCAAGTTCAAGTTCTCAGTGAATTTGGTAGAAGATATCTTAATAGTGAAATCTAAGTTGAAGGATTCCATGCAAAGTGAATACCCCAACAAAAAAATTATTTGAATCTAAAGTGTATAAAACAACCAATAACAATAAAAATAAAAAATAATATGATTTCCACCAATTTTTCAACATTTGAACTATCAATTTTAACAAAAAGAATTTGTTGTTTGTTTTTATACTCTTAACTATGTGTGTCATGACTTTCTTAGAATAATGAAAGAAGAACCAAGTCTTTTTAACAATAGAAAAAGAGAAAGTGTTAATAATAGAAATAATAATATTAAGACCAATATTGATATTATTCTAAATGATTTTTAAAAATAATTTAATTAATTAAAATTGCATTAAAGTAAAAATAAATCAAAATAAATGATATTTTAAATTATAAGAATATCATGAGACTATTGAAGTCAAAACATAAAAAAGCTCAAAATTATTAATTAAATGAATCTTACATTATATCATCCATAAAAATCATAAAATTGTCTTTGCTGCACATTGAAATAAAACAACAATGAATATAATTACATAATCCACAAAAATATTATATCAAAATGGATACATCATAATTGGGTTGGTTGATTTTGACTTTATTTGGGATATAATTCTCATGGCTATTCAAAGAAAAATGAACATTTTTTTTATTTAGACATGATCTTTCTATCATTCTAATTTGTAAAATGAAAAAATGAACAATTTTTTCATGTGAATGATGAAAATTGTAAATAAATATATTTTTTAGAGTCAAAAGTTGAATTTTTGAAATGAAGAAATATAAACAAATTATTTTTTTAATACATTTAAATCTATTTTCACTTATTTTTCTTTAAAAAAATAAATGTATAAAATTAAAAGCATGTATTGTATCATGTTTAAATTAACCTTTGATTAATAAATCTATTGAAAATAAATGACTATATAATGCTTTAATATATGATCTACATATTCTATAATGTAATATAAGAAATAAAAGAAGAAATAATGTTAAACTTACAATAACAATAAAAATAAATCTTTCAAAATATATACAAATAATTTAAACTTTGAAATTTTAATGAATTAAAAATATTGAGAACTTTGTCATATCCCCTAGATACCTTGCTAAATCTTTTGCATGACCCCTAGCCCCGATGTAATTTGGACTAGAGATGGATTTTTCACATTTTATTATGTAGACATATATGTATGTGTGTGTGAGTGTGTTTGTGTCTGTGTGCTAATTGTGAACATTGATGTTAACATTAATGAATGTGGTTATTAATCTTATTATATTATTTTAAATTTGATGCATTAAATTGTCTAAGTTGACTTGGACTAATAACCTAGTTGTTGGACTTATGTGAGGTTTGTCATTGATTTTAGGTACTCGAGGTGCATGATGAGGCGGATTTTGTGGTCCAGTGGGATGAGAGACAATCAATTGGTAATACCATTTTAGTGCCAATATCTTGCCTATATTTTCGACAACTTAAAGTTCATTTAAGCCTAGGACCTTAGTCGTATATTAAATTACCATAGTTTATCTGTTTCCAGCTAGGTAAAGGCATCTCAATAGCCTAAATTATTCTAGTTAATTAAGAATATTGTATAATGTTAAATATATTAAGATCAATAAATGTATTAACAAATAAATAAATAAAAAAGAATAAAAGTTAAAATAAGGAAATAAATAAATAGTTAGCAATAAAATGAAATAGAATCAAAATCAATTTAAAACAAATAAATACATGTGGCATGAGCGATTAAATGGAAACAAATAGTAAAATAAAATTAACTTAAATGATAAATACTTGTCACATTAATACAAGGATAGGAGCAATTAAATATAAGCTATTGAACCACATGAGGCAACAGAAAAATAAAATGGAAGGAGAAAAGCCATGCATAGGAAGAAGGGATTTGTGCACAAGAACCGACTTAATGGCACACAACCTCCATCCATGGCCAAGAGATAGGCAGGATTATAGAGGAATGGTTGCAAGCATGGGTGAGAGGAGGATTGGTTGTGCCATTAATGGGCATGGCTCTCCAGTGCAAGGTGCCCAGTCTGCAGGATGTGAAAGAAAAAAATAGTGTGCCTGCCATTATAAACACCTAGAGACTTTGAAAATGGACACCAGAAGCTTGTTAGGGGCAGAGAGAGAAGGTGAAAGGTTAGCGGTGCAGAGTTGGGAAGGCAGTGGCGACTAGGGATTCTTTCAGTGCTATCTTAGACACCATTCACTTGGACATTTCAATCTCAAGTTCTAAACCCCTTTCTCCAATTGTAGATTTGTCTATATTTTAGTATTCATAATAAAATCTTACTTTTGGCTTGAATCATTTTAAAGAAAAACTAAAGATGGTCTTATTGTTGTTGAAAACTCATAACTCTCTAATAATTTTCCTAGAAACTATCTCTTTTCTACTGTTAGTAATGATACTCTATAATTGAGGGTTGTAGTTTGGGTTATTCCTTGAAATTTTGACCTTGCAGCCTAAGCTTTAGATTTTTGTTAATATTCTAGACTATACTTGGTCATTCTCTATTTATCTTGGAGTTCAATGTAGGTCTATGGAAGCTTGTATTGTTCTTAAGATTAGAAGGATAAATCAAAACCCCAAAACTTTAAGAGTCTCTTTGAAATATATTTTGATCAGTATATCAAACCTTTGCTTTAGCGCTGCAAGTGGTAATCATACTCTTCAAATCCCAGAATTTATAACTTGGTTGTAACTAAATGTGATAAATGGTGTCTATGCCACCAATTTTTGGTTCTTTAACCTTAGTTCTATGCTACCTAAATATGGGTGCCATGAATGAATGAGTTTGAGAATGTGTAGAAGGGGTGGTTCTTCAACCACTTTATATGGAACCATGTTGTTAGAAAACTACCTTGTTCTCTCTTCATACTTGCTAGAGTCCATTAGAAACCCTTTTCTCTATTTAATTGACCCATAATAGCCATCATGATATTATCCATGTAATTATTTTTTAAAAAATGGGGTCATGGGCTGCTACCCTAAATATTCATACATTTGTTAGTATTGA
>VDFB02023379.1:0-14372 GCA_007258455.2 Sequoia sempervirens
GAATAGGCTTATTACTCACACACATCACACGATAAACCAAGTACAAATTCTCAACTTGAAAGCAAGGTGGCACAACTATCAGCTCAATCTGAATAGGCTTATTGAATACAAAACACAAAGGATAGCCATCTAGGACATTAAATTGCATTGGCGAGACACGCATACAATTTACGATCGAACTAGCCACTATATCTAACTAAGGCAAGCATTCACCATAATAATTGCATGGAACCCGAGTGGCATAACAATTCATTATCATAATAAATACTTATGAACAGATACAGAACGAGCAATATTACAGGCAAGGTAGGCACAACATATATTTCTCTCTCGTGCAAAAGTTAATTACAAATGAGCAAAAGCTCTTATTTATAGACATCGAAGGTGTAGGGAACCTAAAATCACCTTGAGTCAGCTACAGTCTTGCAATGCATGCAAGATTTATTGCTAAACCCTAACAAAGCAAACTATACAGTTAACTGGAAAGCTACCATCAGTTAACCAATACAATTAATCTAAATGGACAATGTGCAAGCATGCACATCCTTATTAGCTCTTAACTGTTTGCAACTCAAACAATCTTGGAAATCTCCGCACACTTAAACTAGCATTTCACTGACTAGTAACTCTGGCGGCTCTGTAACTGAAGTGATGGCCACTATTTCTTCTACGGCTTTATACTTCTGACGCTTTTGCATGACGAAACTGTGAGGTTTGACTGCACACACTCTAGTTGTGAGAAATGCAAACGAACTTGCTGCACATGCAAAATTCCAACGGTATCAACCCTCTAAACCGGCTTTGGAAGACAATCGGCCATACGAGGCATGCAACCATATGGATTTGAGTGACTACGCCTGTCAATCCTCTGAATGCACTTGATATAAATCGGTCTCAACTTTCCAAATGAAATCATGAATTAAGACCGATTTGGTTTTGAATTCAGTTTACATGAACTGCACTCTGAAAAACTCGCCTGTTGACTATGAACACGGCTATATTCTAACAACTTTTTTGGAAAACTAAAAATAGCCTATCAAAGAGCAATTTTCACGAAAAATTTTGAGATATGGGTTTTGTCCAGAAAAAGATTCTAAGACAACCCAGAATGTCAGAAATGTGAAAATTTGACTTCTACTCAACCATGCAAGGAATTTTCAGTTGAGAAAATTAGAGCCTCGAGAACTAATGCTCTGGAGTAAATTTTCCTGAAAAATTCTGGCACATGGGTTTTCTCGAGGAAGCTATGCTGAATCGACCCAGATGATTTGTTTTGTCAAAAGTCGCTAGTTTTTCAAACGTGCGAAAGAATTTAAGATGAGAAATAGAAGAATTTAAGACAGAAGATAGAAGTTTTTAGTGCTTTGCTTCTACTAAAATCGCCATCTTGTCTGAAGTCTACTGATTAATTTGGACTTGTACCTGCAAAGAAAGTGTTTTGATGTCTTCGCCAATGATTGCTAATGAGAAATTTTCCCAACTCTGAAGGAAATTCGCCTTTACTTTGAAGAATTCCGAATTTGCTCAAGCTGTGTGAATGAAATATGACGCCATGCTTGAATAAATAGAATAAATTCACACCTCAAAGGTGACTGCAAGATTCAAAACCTCAACTGAAGATAGAAAGCTTCTGATTAGACCCCTCCAGTTCGAACTGAGACTGACTTGGAGTTCGGAATAAAATAATAAAATAATATTCATCATGCAATTTCAAAATAAGCATCAAAAAGGCGCCCCTTTAAAGAAAATCGCCATTTAATACTTAAGCATGTGAAACAAATATTAAATATCATTTTATTTAGTTGACAAACCACATAAAGCACTTGGATGGATTTGGCAACCTTTACTGATTTCAAAAAGTTTTCATTTGACCTCATAGGCGTCCATTTGCTCAAGATATGACGTTTTTTTATTAACTTCCTACTTTGTAGCTGACTACAAAGTCACAACTGGCCATATTCAACACTGATTTCCGAGTGACCGGGTGATGCTGAGACTGAGCAGGAATATTTATTGCGAAGCCTGCAGGGCAAGGAAGAAATGTCTGTTGGGAGTCATCATTGCAAAATCCATCATTTAACACCTCAAAAATTAGGCGCCCTTGATTAAATTGATTTTCAGACACCAGACTTGGCCATTTCTCCATACTGCCATCTGACGCTTCAAATGACTGCTGACGCCGAACGGTGAACCCTACTGACTGGATGGTAGGCTCACTGCATGACTGGAAGTATTTTGCATCCAACGACTGTATGGAAAGCACCAAAGGACTGCATTAAGGACCCCAAAAGCAAGGGCGCCCCTAGCCTGAGAAGGTTCAAACACCATTTTGTCAAAAGTGTGACTTTCAACCAGATGCCCTACTTTGATCCCTGATATCGGGAGCTGCAGTGCTCCGATTCGCATGCCGTCAGTCTCATCGCATAGCTAGAGCAACTTACAAGAGATGTCTCTGGAGGTGACAAAGCGAGAAAACTACTTCTAAGACCTCAAAGAGATGATAGCCTTTTTTATTTAAAATATATGCTCCATACTTGGCCATTTTCCGGATGTCTTCACTTTTCAGCATTCTACAAAGACCTCGCACGTACGAGCATTTGCCAAATCCCAAAGGTTGACGGCTAGACTCGTTGGATAGCTGGAGTAATTCCTCACAAGTCTCGTGAAGACCTCAAAAGCTAAAAACTCCATCTAACAGGCCTAAAGGCTGGGCGCCCCTATCCTACAGAAGTACAGGCGAAAATACCACATTTCTCCACCCTCTGATTTATGTGTCTGGTAGAATCTCTGCCACAATTACTCAGAATGTCGGATTGACTAGTTGACCAGTGCACTGCAAAGCTAGACTAGATTAGCACAGACGTCAGGAAGACCTCATCTGCAATCTCATCCATCTCAGGGACCATTTTGAAGGGCGCCCCTAGGCTACAGGGTCACAATTTCACCATTTGAGAACTTTTCATGATGTGGAGTCTCCTCTTAACCTCATCTTCTAACCCTGACTTTTGGAGCTCTGGGACTCGGATGTCTGCATTCGATAGCTCGTCGGATATCCAGACTAGTCGTGAAGAGATTAGATGCATCAACAGGAAAGAATGCCAGAATCTAGCCCCTCTTCAAGAAGGGCGCCCCTAAGCTACAGGGGCGCCAAAGCTTGTGAACTGATCAACTTCGCAATCTGCAACCTCTGGAATCCTCAACTTCTAACGTCAGTTACCGGAGTTCTGAGTCTAGGATAACCTCGCAAGATAGGTCATCAGATAACTAGGGTAATTCTTAAGAGATTGATTGTGTTTATGAGCACATGCCACAAAATCTGGACCTTCAAAGAGAAGGGCGCCCCTGGAATACAGGGGCGCAATTTTGCTTTTGCCTGAGAAATCTTCATAAATTGATCACTGAAATCTTTGTCTTGGTCACTGAAATGACCATGCAAAGGTAAAATTGTCGTCGTGCAATCCTCCTCCATCGTGAAATGCCTCGTTCTGAGTTCCCGATTCAGGTTCTGATCAATAGGCACTGCCTTTGACTGACACGACACTGACCAAACTCCATGCTTGATATTGCCCAAAAAACTGTTTTTGACATCATTTTAGCAAGGTTAGACTCTTTTATGCAAAATGCCTTGATGAAGCAAAAAAATTGGTTTGGGTACAACAGTATTCAGCATGCTACACTTTGTGGGTGGGCAACTAATGA
Source organism: Sequoia sempervirens (assembly GCA_007258455.2). Classification (NCBI taxonomy): domain Eukaryota; kingdom Viridiplantae; phylum Streptophyta; class Pinopsida; order Cupressales; family Cupressaceae; genus Sequoia; species Sequoia sempervirens. The sequence continues at coordinate 3,700 of VDFB02023379.1, forward strand.
TGGGCAGCCACAAGTTGGAAAAGATGAGCCTGAATTCTATAAAGACACCAATGAAAGGGATGAAGAAAATATTGTTGAGAACAACAGTTCATTATCTTCACATGATTTGCATAATCATAAGGTGATAGATAAATTCTATGAGGGTGTGCCTTGTTTTGTGAGTAGTAATCATCAAGGGCATTTTGATAATGAAAGCATGAGTGGATTCAAAGATGAATTCTTCACATGGGAAGTGCGGACTCGAGGAGATTTCTTCATCGTTGGCTTCAAGGTGTCAATAAAACAAGTTTTGGTAGCTGCTGGTAATTTCGTTGCAGCAGCAAAGAGTGAAGATTCCAGACTTATTACACATGAAGTTTGGGAGAAAGATGGCCCAAAACAGATTATTTACATTCTTGACAATCCATCTCTTGGGTTGAGTGATGTTTTGGCTCATCCTAGTCCTTTATTGAGGACAACATTCGTTTTGTGCTCCATTGATGTTGATGTTTTCATGGATGGGCTACATGGGTTTATCAAAGAAGACACTAACTTCTTGAGTTTGCAATTTGCTTTGATTAGCACTTGGAGAAATGTTACTCTTCTCGGTGCATTGGAGAACATTTTCAGTTGGGTATCCATGCTTGGGATCCTCAACATGGCTTGATGGAGATTGTTACAAGTAGAAAGATGAATCATTGGAGAGATAAGGGTTCAATTATCAGATTCTTTGATGTTGACCCCATCCTTATTAACCATTCAATGGTTCCTTTTGCACATCAACCGATGGATTGGGGAGATATTTTGAACAAAGGATGTTTTTATTTTGATTGGATTTCCTTGAGAGGATGTTTCCAGCCTTGGGCATTGTTGATGTGAATTTTATGACCACACCAATCAGCAGAACAAAGTTGTCCGAAGGCCACTCCATTCTCTCTTGATCAAAGTATTCTGTGTGCTAAGATTGCAAGTAAGTTCGCACGTTCAACTCCAAGGTTCCGAAATACTTAGAATACCCTCAGTTGGTTTGATGTGAATTGCTGTTTTCACAAGGGGACTTACACAATTGTTCAGAATTCTTGCTGTTAACAGTAAATGAATGATTGGAAGGGATTTATGCAATGCGGATGATTTAGCAATATAGTACGTTTTCCTAAAACTAACCAAAGATGAACGGAAAGTAAATGAGTGTAAGGGTAAGAAGGTTCTAAATTCTATCCTAAATGCAAGATATGTAGAGCTCGATTTCAGCAGACTTCGACCGAATTTCACCTAGCCTCACGTCGGACAGCTTTAGCGAAATTGGTGCAATCTTCAAAGGGATAGCAAAAGATATTCAGATTACAATTTAGCATACATATACCATCAAGACGACGCATATAAGTATACAAATCACAATCGAAGTTAAACTCAAAATAATTTCCAGTCGACCACGCAAGGCGAACTTGTCATCAAGAAGTTGCTAGTGGTATGGAATGAAATGAAGCTACCTCGATAAAACACCACACATCCAAAGTAAACTACTTGCATGAAATGAAAAATTATGCTACTTTATGCTACTTGGATCCGAAAGGATGAAGAGACCTTGCTAGCTATCCATGACAAAGACGAATTCCACCATCAATGAAAGGATCTATTATCATGAAAGTTTTACACAACAATCTCTACAAAAGTTTTCAAAGGGAAAACTTTCCTTCTTCTCCACACTATGCTATCAAAAATGCCTACTCTCTAGTGTCTCTCCAAATCTCAATTCTAGTCTCTAATTCTAATTCTAATTAGTACAAATGAGGACTCCTTTATAGATAGCCCAATCCAAAGGACTTAGGTTGGTTAATCAAAGAATGGCCAAGATTGAGCCACCTCAAATTTAACCCTAAAAAACGCTGTAATGGGGAGTGGTATGACAATGAATCAAAGATTCCTACCTACTCCCTAAAATAGTAAAGGTAATTAATGCCCATAATCAGTCTTCCAAAAGATCATCATCCAGTAGTGCATTCCCATTCTCCTTCTCTCTGGCTGCAAACTCAATGAACTTGCCAAGTAGAGCCTCAACCTCCTGAACTGAAATGGGTGGAATGCAACTGCCGAACTCTAACACCGGTGGATCGGGATTTGCTCATGCCTTGCACAAGATTTTCTCCAAGCAACTAAGGAATCCTGCATGCTTTGGATCAAGTTGGAGAAAGTGGAAGTGTTCTCAAAGTCATCTTGTATGAAGGTCTTCACCTCTGAAAAGAAAGGCACCAGCCTACCCCTCAAATTATCATCAGTCACCTCATCGGGATTCAACCGCCTAGCAAATATAGCTTCAAAGGTATTCTGGACTCCATCAATGATATTGGCTATAGCCTTCCTCAGACTTAGTTGAACTGCCTCAGGTTGGCCGAAGAAACTATCAGCCCCAGGATTACTGGCGAATACCATCTAGAAAGTCATACCTGTCATTCTCCTGAATGACCCCTCCATCAATCAACAACCGCAAAGGAACATGTCTCAATGCCTCAAGACACTGAATTACTTTGCTCTGATAAACAGAAGCATCACCCCAAGCCTGATCAACTGCCTCCATCCGCGCCAAAATACTAGAAGCCTGCTGAAAAGTAAGAGCAAGGTCCTCCATAAACTTTTGTTCAACACTAACTCCCCGCGGACCCACTTGTCTCCGCTTCTGTGCCATCTTCCCTAACTCCAACAAGTCACTGATTGACTCTCTAGGTATGTCAGCTGGAAGCTCTATTGCTGGAATCTCCTGGCCACAAGGACGAGACAACTGTTGCATATATCCTATCAAAGCCTTATGCTCCCTTTTCAACTCTTTTTATACTTTCCTTCCTTTGAATAACCGCCCCGAGGGCTGGTAGGAGTTATCATACACTCCTCTGCCAATTTGTGCACCTCACAGGCCCTAACTCCAAAGTTGTGACCACATAGTTTTCTGCATCGGGCTTCATCTCGGTCACAATCAACTCCTGCGGCACTACCATGTGAAGGGTGAGAGATTTCATCCCTTCAAATAAATCTTTGAAAATTTTCATGCTCTTTGTGGAGGCGCACTGATCCTGTTCAAAAACTCTTCCATTTCAACTGCTGGATCAATCTCTTCACTGGGGCTTCTTCTCATCCTATCTTTGAGCCAATCAGGTACTGTATACTGTATATCAAATGGCTATTGTTCTTGTGCCTCTACTTCACGGACTTGTTCAACTTCTGTATCATTCTGGTGAGGCTCATCGGCCTCAAGTGGCTGAGTATCTCCTGAAACTATATCATCATCATCTTCCAAAGCCGTCTCTAACTCTTGCTGAAACTGAGGGTCAGTAGCAGTCCCCTCATCAGTTTGCTGATCATCTCTACTAGGTGCGTTGATGCTCTGGCCAACTGACTCCCTCCGTGGTGGCTGATTATTTTCTTGTACCGCTTGCACCTAATTCAATGCATTTCTTTGATCAGCAAATAAAGAAACCTCTTGTATACTTGGAGAACGTGTCTCCAATGGCGTGGGTGAATCAACTACAACTCTTGGAGGTTCTGGCTGAACAGGCTCCTGCCAAACTGGCTCTTTCCTTCTAGATTCCGGACCTCGTGTGATTTGTTTCTTCCTGCTGGTGGTGGGTGTCCTGTGATCTCCCATCAAATTGTAAGTCAATGCAATCGACCTATTCTTCAACCTGCTCACATGTCTATCAACCCATGCTCTAGTAAATGTCAAGACTGGAATGCAAAGTGTGTCCAAATCTGCAATCTCTGGTTCTGACCAATCCGGGAGTGGAAGTGGAGTATTTCTCATTGATTCATAATCTGGATGGATGACGTTCATGTCCTCATCCACCTGGTCCGGTACTGGAATGACTTCACACTCCCTAATCATGCCTATCGGCAACCTAGAGAACATTCTCTTCCTGACTTCAACCTCGTCCGATGCATCAGCCCAATAATCCTCAATGTTTGCCTTATGTTTAAATTCCTTTGATAGTACCCATTTGATGTTGTTATGCGGATCATAGTGCTGTCTGCTGGTGTGATAGGAAAAGTGATAAAACTGAAGCTCGCTCTCGGCTTCTCTAGCTGCCTGTAATGAAGGACACACCTCATCGAAATTGCCCATGACAATTGGGAAGTCAACACCTCCCTTCTTCTTTTTCTTCTAAATCTTATCGTAGGCAACCAATTGCCTAGATATCTCTCTAAATAACAATATTCGCTATTGGGTACTTACAACCTATATGGATATGAAGAAAACTTGCAGCCCTTTATGTAAGAAAACTTTGAAATTGTATAAACCAAAGACCCATACTCTTCTACTAATTTTTGGGCTTCCCTCGAGATCCTCCGCGGATGTATCCATCCTCAAGTGTTCTCGTTGATGTGCATGGTGAAGGCGCTATTGACATTGTAATGAGTGGTACTAGTCAAGTGTAGCTGCAGACAAGCCTCATGAATTTTGAACTGGTGAGAGCCACAACCAATAGGCTCCTTGTATGAAATTCCTCTATACTTTGTCATACGGGCCAGCATGTAAACAATGTAAGAGCCTATATAAAATGCTCCTCGCTCTTCTTAGGCTCGTGGAGCTTTCGCGTAAATTGTCAACATCATTGCAAATTTAACGCATTCTCTCCTTCACATCGGTGGTTGATGTAATAGAACATCCATGGCTCGTAACAAAGATTTCGCGGCAACTCAACTCGACGGGCCAATATATCGAGATCACAAGCATCAAGTATCAAGTCATCCGGGCTATAATTTGCCTTTGATGCCTTCAGACGAGGGCTTCTAGTTGCTCATCCAAGGAGTATTGATCGCTTTCTACATCTCTCAATGTATATTACAGGCCTCGGCCCCCTTGATTTGTAAATCATGTTCCTATGCACTGGGATTCCAAAAGCTTCACCAATAGCTGAAGGAGTGAGGTTGGCGAGCACTTGTCCATCTGGTGACATGATTGACCGGTGATCTTTCTCATAGTAGTTGGTGCATTCCATCATCAGCTCCGAACACTAAATGGCTGTTGGGAAACCCGCAGCTGCATATAATCCGTTTCGAACAATGTTGTGTGAAGTGTTTGAAGGTTGATGACTACCAATTCCCAGCATTCTTTTCTTGAAAGTCTCCAAGTTGACAGAGCCCAGATTTGTATCTGCCAGCTTGCCCAACTTCGAAGTAAACTTCGACTCTGGCATGAAAGACTTGCTCAGCTTCTTTATAAATTTCCAGCCTTTTGCCTGGATGCACCATTGTTGTCCTTGCCATTTGTTCTTGCCTCAGCCATCTGCAAAACAATAAACATCTATCAGCAAAATTAACTTAGAAAAAAAAAAAAATGCTTTTCAGGGCTGCCAGTCGACTTCAAGAAGTTGCAATATTATTTCTCATTTGCAAACCTCAACTTCTCCAACAAATTCGAACCTTCAACACTTAGTAAGTTCTGGCAAGTAAACTCAGCAACTTCACACTCTCAACAGATTTTCTAAGTTGGCTGCAATAACTTCAATCAGCAACTAAACTCTTGTAAATTCGCACTTCTCCAACCTCAAATAACTTAGCAAGTGCGCACTTCCTTAGCTTCAGCAACTGCACTCTTTGAAATTCGAATTTCTCACTTGCATTGCAACTTCAAATCTCAGCAACAAATTCAGATTTCAGCCTTTGGCTTCAGCAAAATTTCGAACCTCTTCAACAATTGCAGCCACAGCAAAATTTCGAACTCCTTTGGCACACTTCAATCTTCAGCAAATTCCTCTTCAAAAATTCGAACTTCTTCAACAGATTTCAAACTCAACACTGGATTCAAAGCAAATCGAGTTTCTTCAGCTGTGAAAAAGAAGTGAATAACCTTCAGTATTTATAGGAAAATCGAATTCTAGAAGAAGGCTAAGTTTAGCCAGTGAATTAAATTCCCACTACTTCATTCGAATTTCCCTCTCTGGTGTTTTTGACACTTGTCTTTCGACGTCAGGAATCTTATTCTTCTAGAAGTTCAACTTTGACTAGCATCTTTTAAATTCACTTTCGAAAATTTTTAATTTAGATTCATCTTTTAGCAATTTCCATTCACCAGCCGAAGTTCTATCTTGCAAATTTTAAATTTTAATCACCTTTGACGCTCTGCAAAATTCATCTGTGAAGAATTCAATCAAAAATATCTAGGCAATTCACTTTAAATTCATCGTCAAAGCATTTTTCTTTCAAAAACCATTTTATTCAAATTTGCCTTAGAAAATTTTAAAATTTTCCCTTAGGAAAATTCATAATTCGAGCACCAATTAAATTCTTCATGCTGAAGGCCTTGGCGAAGTGCGGAAGACCTAGGAATCCATTTCTCATCGAAGATCATCAGTACCCAGATGAAAATTTTCTTCAGAACTTGTCGAATCCATGGGTACACAACGAACAGGTTCATTTAAATTTTTAAAATTTTGAACCTTAGAAAAATATCTCCTCATGAAATTTAATCCCGTTCTTCATCTCTGTGAACATCTTGTGTTGCTCTGACTCGAAGAAATTTTTAAATTCATCCTGCAATGCCAACATCTTCTAACTTCATCTTCGACAAATTTATTTGGGCTTCAGGAAAATTCAACCACCTTCAAGGTCTAGGCATATTTTCTAAGGAAGAAAATACTTTGCCTTAGAGAATTTTTTTGAATCATTTAGCAAATTTTGCCTTAGAAAATTTTATTTAACTTCATTCGTTCACCAATGGTGGAAATTTCATCAACTTCACTTAGAAGATTTTCTTGAAGGCACATGTCATGGAGGATATTTAATCCCAACGCCTGGCACATCCTTTATTTTATTCACCACCTTGTATTTTATTTCACACTTGAAAGATATTTTCATTTAAAACTCCAACGCCTTAGCAATTATCACCTCACTTACCTTAGGCGCATATCACATTTGTTGAAGGATATTCGACGCGCCTAGCATATTCAAATTCCCATTCACCACCTTACACACACTTGAGCGCATTTGGCACTTGAGGAAGGATAATAACCACGCCTAGGCAATATTCACCATCTTCACTTTTACCTTGCTTACCACCTTTCACTCCAGACTCACTCCTTTACATAGCACATATTACATGTGTAGGAGAATTAACTTTTACCACGCCTTCTTGTGACCTTTCATCTCCCTCGATTTTGTCTTCACATGGCCCCATTTGGGCGCATTTTGCCATGTGTGGAGGATAAAGTTTAAAACATGGGCGCATATTTGATGTCATGAAGGATGAAACACATTCAACGCCACCTTGTGACCTTTGAGCTTCCCCATTTTTGTCCCTACATGCCCTCATTTGGGCGCATTTTGCACTTGATGAAGGATTAACGCCTTTGACTCCTTTGAATCTTTGACCCCCTCTTGAGATGGGCGCATTTGGCCATAGGAGGTGGACGAGTTTTGTCGACCTTTTGACTTTCTTGGGCGCATTTCCTACTTGATGGAGGATGGGCGCAAATGGAGGGTGGTGGAGGATATCTTGCCTTAGAATTTTTTATGCTTCACTAGCTCTTCCTTGGGCGCATTTTAGCTGGGCAGGAGGATGAAACGTTTTGACCTCTTTGACTTTCTTATTGCATGGGCGCATTTTGCCATAGGAGGTGGACGAGTTTTATACTTAGAAATTTTTTTAGCATTTTGCTTGCATGTGAGGGCGCATTTTGAGGCATGAGCAGGATGAAGCTAACACTTAGAATTTTTTATGCTTCTACTCCAGACTCACTCCATACCCTGCTATAAATAGTAAGCCTTTTAATTCTTGCATCTCCGAAGCTCAGAACGATTTGAAATTTCGAATGCTGGATCTTCACGACTTCATCAACCTGTTGATACTGCTATTTCGGGTTGGCCTGCTATTTTTAGCCCATTTCTGAAGGTGGTTTGCTATTTATAGTAATCGTCATTTCTCGAGCACTTCCACAACTCCGCTTGATTTGAAATTCAATGATGCGCTTCCTCACCACGCGGACCTCCTCGGGTCACGTATTATCTATCAAGCAATGACTTTCTATTTTTAGCCTGTTTCTCAAAATGACTTACTATAAATAGTAAGTGCTCCATTTGCCTTCAAATTTTAATGTACAGAGTAGCTTCAAGGATGCTAACGTGGTGGTTTACACCGGCCAAAATTACCTTTTACCCTTTTCGCCCCAAAGTCAAAGTCTCAATTCATCTTGCATACATCCAATGATCTCCGTTTGTTCTCGTTTCTGTTGCATTGCGATCAGCTCGTGATTCTGAAGTGCTGGGAGGCGGCTGCCGGGATGCACCTGCTAAAAATAGCAAGTTCCTAAATGAGTGACCATCTCCGTTTGCATGTCACATCATTGCGAAGCTCTCGAAAAACCCATAAGGAATATGCAGACATGCAAAGAAAACCCTGACATGTAAACCCTAAAAATAGCCTTGGAAGGCTAAACTCTAAAAGTTGTCATCTCATTTTGCATGTCACACCATCGCTGGCTAAGGTCTCAAAAACCCAAGGAATTCCGCATGCTGAAAACTCTCGCATTATGTGGCCCCTCAAATCAAGCCCGACAGTCAACCGCTAAAATAGTAAGTTAACTGCTCCTGCAAATTTCAAATTTCGTACACGAAAGCGCCTTGATGTTGTGAATGCAAGCAGGACTGTTAAAACTTCGGAAGTGTTGAGAAATCGCCTTCCAAATTTCACACTTACTAAAAATAGTAAGTATCGAACTGGCTTTAGAAAATTTATCGGTATTTCCGGAAGCACACCGGACAACAAGCAGTTAGTCTTTATTTTCAATTCTATTGTAATGTCCCCTTTCCGCGCCTGACATTTCCAGTGACCGTTAGCCTTTCCTTGGGAACCCGAAGGCTAGTCGGAAGTTAAAATTAGGGTTTCCTAATTTTGAGGAGGTCATTGTTCAGAGATGGTGGATTAAATGGCGGATTCCTTCTGGGTTTTCAGAGGGCTTCGCAGGGGTATGATCATCTTGGCATTCAGAGCACTTTTTGGAATTTACTATTTTTAGTAAATTCTATTTTTGGCAGCTTTCCAGATGAGCTCAGGTTGGTTGACTTCCGGCTTCAGAATGATCAGTTGGCTTCTTCAGTTTTGGCTTCAGGGCACTGTCGGAGAAATAAGTTAAGTCATTTAAATTAAAAAGTCACGTTTTAATTATTATAATTTAACGTTGACCCTTGGCTTAGAATTAATGACTTAATGTTGTTTTTAAAAGTGGGCCCTTGAGGGTGGCGCCCTCATTAAGAGATGATTTGATTATTCCCTAAGTCAAAGCAAGGGTATGAGGGGCGCATATTTCAAGAAGGATATTTAATTAAAATGTCAAACTAATGCCTTGAAGGAAAAGTACGCCCATGCTTGAAGGGACTGGGTTTTGACCTAAAAGCTCATTTTAGGGTTTTGTGAAGTCAACGGAAGAATTATAAAAGGGAGTCTTGGTGCATCATTTCATCTTTGGAAAATACACTGTTATGCTGCCGGATTGGCTCTGGAACCGCTTCGAGGAATGAAGGCCTCCTAGCATTGGCATCTCTTCTCGTTTGTAAGACAACGACTAGTGATGATTCTTAGTCTAGTTTGTGATCATTGACTATTGTGAGTTGTAATCTGCATATTGCATATTAGATTTCTGTTCTGCATTTTAGCCATGTCTTAGAATTGCTTGTTTACTACAGCAGATTTGCATTTTTACTTGTAACTCAAAAAGGACAAAAAAATAGATTGTGGGTAGTGTCTCATTCCTTCTGTTTTGGCCAAGCGCCCATGTTTGTAAGTTTATAGATTTTTCAAAGCTGATCTGAATTTTAAAATAAGAAATCGCCCCTATGCTGGGCCGTACCATTTGTCAGTCCTTGGGAATTGTGCATTTATTATATTCTGCAGTTTAAGTCTGTTTTAAGATTTGTTTTGGAGCGCCCCTATCTTAGTTGAGTTTTGCAATTGGTATTTAGTATTTTGGAGGAGTATAGGGAAAGTTTCGAGCACTTCAAGGTTTTCTGTGTTGCTGGTAATGCGTTGAAAAGTGCAGGACTGTCACAGCAGATTGGATAAATCTGCATCTTCTATATTGGTTGGTGGTGATATTTCTTTCAAGCAACGTGAAGACTACAAGGAAGATTACCCAAGCTGGAAGAATAAGGTTGGATCTTTAATTTGTGGCTTTTGTGGTCTTTACTTCCTGCAAATAAGTTCTCGAATATTGCATAACTCTCTTATAAACTGATTTATAATGTTAGCAAGATCTCATTTCTTAATTTGTAAGCTGGCAGTAGTACTGACCGCATTATAGATCCTTGCTTTATCGGATTGTAATAGTCATTTTACCTTCAGCAGTTGCTTTGTTTATTTGATCTCCGCCCTATGGTAGCTACTATCCCATTCTGGGTTAGAAAGCACATTCTGGGTGTTGAGAGTTTTTAGCTTTTAGCATTTCCTTTCAAGCATTAGATTCTGTAATCACTCCGTCATATGGTCGCCCCTCACTCCGCATTGGATTGGGTAGCACATACTTGACGTCGAGTTCCTTTCTGTATTTAGTTTAGAAGACCCTCTGACCAATGCTCGCCATCATCGGCGCCATTCTGGTTAGAGTTGCTTTCTTGCACGTTTTGGTTTATCCATCTAACCTTAACGGGTGCATGCTTGTAATTTGTAATCTGAATCATTGAAAAACAAAAAAATTGGCTCGGTATATTTCATT